>CAMXCT020005556.1:267500-382500 GCA_947184155.2 Cladocopium goreaui
ACCCATGCATATATGTGAGGATATAACCCATAATAATTATATATATAATTTTATATATATGTATTCCCATATATTCCATATCATTATATTTCATTGCCAGATATGGTGAATCTTTAGGTCACAGTTCTCATTGTTTGCTCGTGCCCTTGGGCTGTCTCGCAGTTCTGGAGTGTTGTTCACCAGCGAGATCACTGTAGGCCTTCGAAGACGGAGCGACAGAACGATCGGGGGCTTGCCCTGGGATCCACTAAGTCACTGGATTGGTTTAAGGGAAAATCTACAGGAAACCATGGTTTTTACCATCAAATATAGGGCTTTCCTGTAAATTTTCCCATCATCCAATTCTATGACTAAGGTGAATGTGCAAAATCAAGCATGTGCAGATGATGTTCCAATTGTTTTTCTGGTTGGTGGTGCAATAACCATCTTGAAAAATGATGGAGTTCGTCAATGGGGAAGGATGACATACCCTATATTATGGAAAATAAAACATGTTTGAAACCACCAACCAGGTCTAATATGTCCCAGTTTTTATGACAAGTTATACCCTCTGGTCATTTCTTGCATCGCTATTGAAAATGGTGATTTATGGTTGATTTACCTATTTGATAGTGGTTTTAACATAGCTATGTTAGTTCACCTGGCCTTACTCCCATTATAGAAGCTACTGTACCATACAAGGCCGTATTTTCGGGGGAGATAGGTATCTCCAATTTAGGAACCTGAAAGAGCTATTATAAGAATTGGGAGATTCGAACAGATTATGAAAACAAATTAAAAGAAAACTTAATCAAGTTATATATATATAACAACTTATGACAAGCTATATTCAAAGTTGTCATCCCCCAATTTTTGGAACTTCCAAAAGATCCACCCCTCCCCAACTCCGCCTCTCTGAGGGCGAGGGATAGACCTGGGATGCGGTTTATTGCATGGAAAAACCCAATCAAAAATGGATAAAATTGATGATTTGGAGGTACCCCCATGACTTAGGAAACCCCCATATGTATCTATGATTATCTATGCATCATTTCAGGATATTTCGTTGGATAAAATGGTGTCAACTATTCTGTCATCCCAGTCTTTCACCAACATTTCATTGGACATTTTGATGGTTGCGACTAACAATTCATTCCGAAACTGCGGTAGAGATTAAGATTGCAATTCCATTTTTCATAGGTAAATTTGTCATAGGTAAACCACCATGTTTCATGGATAAACTTGATAAACCATCATTTTTCATAAGTAAACCACAATTGTTCACAGTTAAACCACCATTCTTTACAGGTAAATCACCATTGTTCACAGGTGAAGCACCATTCTTTACAGGTAAACCACCATTTTCCTGGTGTTTTAAACCACCATTTTTTCACAACTAAACTCTGGTCGCGCCTCCGTCGCCTCCGTCTTCACCTTGCAATCCGAATCAAAGAGCCAGCCGATGGGCGCACGCAGCTCCCTGGATGCGAGGTTTCACCCTTTGGCCCCTTGGGTCATGGATTTTCGGATCATGGTCAGAAAGGTTCGCAACGCCGGCAACGCCCCATCTGCCCCGAAAAAACCGTCAGGATGCTGGTGTCGTGGGATGCCGTTTTTGGTGGTGTTTCATGGTGTTTCCCAATAAAAATCCCAAAAAAGTGTCCTGAAGATTCACTGAAGATCTCTCTTAAAACCACTGTTCTGATCCACGTGTTTTTGCGGACTCCCAAAAGAGTCCTGAAATTTCTTGTCGTGATCCCAGAACCCCATCCCGGAGGGAAACACGTTTCTACCTTGTTGGGTGCTGCTATGTGTCCTCTAATGGCTAAGGTCCGGGCTGAAGTGTTGATGAATCAGTTGCCTAATTCCCCCTGGCTTGTAGCTTGTTCCACACATTTCACGGGTTATGGGTTCAGCTTCTCCATCTTGTAGGTATGAAATTCATGAAGAAATTCGAGTGCTTTCTTGGTGTTTTATCACCGTATTTTCCTATGGGTTTCCCGTGGTTTCCCATCGTTTTCCTTGGCGTTTTCTTCATGTAGACATCTCCCTTTGTGGAGTTAGTGCCGACATTTTTTCCCATCTAGATTCCCGATGTTGGAAAAAATTAGGGATGTATTTATAAAATTTTATAAATAGATTATTTTGTGATTTATATCTACATCACAATTTAATAAAACACATGGAATAAAGAAATGTGGGATTTGGATTTACAATCCTAGGATCTCATCATAGCAATCTATGACACCAAAAAGAAACACCTGATGTTGGTTGATGAAGTTTAACAGGGTTGCTCCAAACACCGCAGGTACAAGGGGGGTAAATTGGGTAAATATAGAGGCAACATGACTAATAGACCCCCTTGTGGCTATCATTTGTCTGTAATTGGATTGGAGCAACCCTGTTTAAGTCGCCAGGTGATCTTTGTCTCAAAATAGGATCCCCTATTTTTTTCATGATCGAGAACATGTTCCTGAATTATAAATGACGATCATTTGGAGAACTCTCCGCTTGTTGGACGAACTCAGTGCGATGTTGATGCATAGTCAATCTCGAATGCCATGCATTTGTTTAGCCGATATACAGAATATGATATATATATATATGTACATGTGTATATATATACAGCCATTTAATGGCAAGAGATCACACCACATTCAACCACCCATTTACCCTGAAGCTTTCCAAAGCTTAACAAAAAAAACACCGGAGACGTTGCCGACGGGGCACATGACTTGCTCCGATCTTACCACGAGATTATTCAGGGCAAAGCCCACCACGATGGCCTGGTTTTGTAGGCGCGAATTCTCTAACTTTGGAACGGGGGACTTGAAGAATGGTTATCAGATAGTGGATTATGGCTATTTAATGGTTATTAACCAACAATAGTGAACCTGTTAGATAACTATTGTTATTCAATGGTTATCTACTATTGCTGGTTGGTGGTATACTTACCCCTCTGAAAAATATGAGTTCGTCAATGGGAAGGATGACAACCCATATATGAAATGGAAAAACATGTTCCAAACCACCAACCAGATTGTTATTTATGGCTATTAACCAACAATAGTGGATAACCAACAATAGTGGATCCAATACTTGTAACAGATCGCCAATAGCTAACAATGGACAATGGCTATTTAATGGTTACTGCAACAATTGGCTATTTAATGGTTAACAATTGGCTATTTAATGGTTAACAATGGCTATTTAAAGATATGGCCAATGGCTATTTAATGGTTAACAATGGATCGTCAATAGTGTTTGTTTCATGGTTATCTATTGTTGTTTATGGCAGTTCATGGTTTGCAATGGTTATCTTCATTATGGGAAAATAATCTGGAAATCCTAGCATCTCAACATATCATGGAAATAGGGAAATCCACATGATATCCCCACGATGTTGGCGAAATCACCAAAAAAATGTCTGAAAGGGTGATGTGTCAAAAAAAAAACATCAATAGAACAGTACCCTCTGGTAAACTAACAGTTTGCGAACTTGAAAATGGCCCAGTCGACATAGTTGATTTACCCATGAACAATTGTGATTTTCCATATAGTTTTATGTCAACGTTTTCAACGTTTGCCAGGCCGGGTAATAGAACACATTGCAACAACGAGGTTGCTGTGACAAACGATAAGCTTTGAGCCGGGCACCCCCGGGCACCCCCACACTACGCCGCAAGGGGCGATCGTCCCTGCCGCAGGCCAAACGCTCATCCAACGTGAGGTTCACCTGGGGCAGTCAGGATTTCGGGGTACCCCGGGGTACCCCGAAATCCGCCACCGTGATTTTCCAGACTTTCCATAGATCCATGGCATTTTGAGGTACCCCCATTTGTAGAATCCCATATATATATATATTGTATAACTAACGTATACTCTATGTACCAGTATCGGTGTATAATAATGTATACTATATATACATAATACAGAGAGAGAGAGAGACATATACCCTCTGTTTATTTACCGCTAAATGGTCCAGATAAGATGAACATTGAGGCTGCATGGTGATGTTCAGCGACCGTGTTTTGTACCCTGCGCTGATGAATTTCTTGGTTACGAAGATATGGGATCCACGTGAACAAAACCATGTGTTAAAATGGTTCATGAAACATCCCCATTTTAGACTTTAGACCATTAAGCTAAACATCCCCAGTTCGTTTAAAAATCATATCTTCCAACCAACCCCGTTGTTTTAAAGGGACCAAGTTTTTCGCCATGATCATGTTCGATTGGGATTGGATTCACTTCGAAAAATCTTCCCTGAATGGATTCCCTCATATGGCTATTTTCCTCAAAAGCCACCTGGACGGTACCCCAAGTCATAGCTATCATAGCTATTATAGCTGGATGCTTCTTCCCCCAGTCGGTGATTTCATAGGTTTTGACCTACCCTACAATGTGGGGCCCCCTAGATAGCTAAGTTGGTTTATAACTCCAATAACTACGGTTTATTGTACTTATAACTATAGTTAATGGGGTTTATAAACCAACTTATAACTGGGGGGCCCCACATTGCAGGTACCCTGAAATGGATGGTTTATGGGTGTTTCAAAAAAAAAACATAGGTAACAAACGACCCATCGGTGGATGTCCCACATCACCAACTCCAAGGCACGATGGCTGCAATGTACATGGGGTCTGAGACTTGCAACGCCTTCACCGACGTTCCTGGCCGATCAAAGGATGTATATAGGGCCTGCGGGGCCCCCAAAAACGATAGCTAAGTTGGTGCAAATAACTCCAATAACTATGGTTTATGATACTTATAACTATAGTTAATGGGATTTATAAACCAACTTATAACTGAGGGGATGCTGAGGGGTAGTTGAACCACCCCCTGAAAAATGGTGGAAATTCCATAAATAGCTGGATGGATTATTTCATGGAAAATCCCAATCTAAAAAGGATGATAACTAGGGGTACCCCCAATTTTAGCAAACCGCCAAATATGAAAATATGGAAATCACTTGGGGATATCCTAGGGAGTTAAAACATCTCTGAAAGCACCAGGTGAATCAGACAGCCAGGTAGCATCAAAAAGGAGTTTTCCTAGCAGATGGATCATGGACAGTCATCTCTGCAGGGACAGGGTATGTAGCCTCTGGTAGTCGAACATTCTATGGAAAAGTAGCCATGCCCATATGCTCCATGTATGGAATATTTACCAACATTTGCCCTAAAAATCACCCAAATGTAGGTAAATATACCATACATGGAGCATATGGGATGTTTCATAAGGAAATCAATTGAAATCAGCTACAAGTGGATCATTCTCAATGGCTATGTTAAATGACCAGGCACACAATGGGAATCAATGGGATGTGTTCCAATAATATGGGGAGAATGAAAACCAAACAATGAACAATAAAACCCTCTTGTAGTTTAGTCTGGCTGGAAAATCCTCTGAGAGAACATAGAAAAACATGTCGACGCAATTCTCATCCGGGCCCAGCAAGGCCGGAAACCATGGCATTTCAAGGCCAATAAGTTGGGATGCAACTACCCATATAAGTATGGTTATATATTGTCCACTTAAGCTCACTGGAACCGCAGTGGTTTTTCATCCCTTCACAATCTGCGTCCCTTGAAATGGGCCCTCTTGTACAGCAGTTCCTCTTGGTACTTCGAGGCTCTGCTATGGAAAATCACTATCTTAAGAGGTAAATCATCTACAAATTACGCTAGTTTACGGGGGGCTATATGTGTCACTTCTTATCCAGATTGCATCTGCTATCATGTGGCAATGTAACATGTAACAATGTAAAGTGAACAGTAGTCACATTAGTTGTGTACAATAGTACGTACAGTTAACCACAGATAACCATAGATAACCATAGATAACCATAGATAACCATAGATAACCATAGATAACCATAGATAACCTTAGATAACCATAGATAACCATAGATAACCATAGATAACCATAGATAACCATAGATAACCACAGATAACCATAGATAACCATAGATAACCATAGATAATCATAGATAACCATAGATAACCATAGATAACCATAGATAACCACAGATAACCATAGATAACCATAGATAACCATAGATAATCATAGATAACCATAGATAACCATAGATAACCATAGATAACCTTAGATAACCATAGATAACCATAGATAACCATAGATAACCATAGATAACCATAGATAACCACAGATAACCATAGATAACCATAGATAACCATAGATAATCATAGATAACCATAGATAACCATAGATAACCATAGATAACCACAGATAACCATAGATAACCATAGATAACCATAGATAATCATAGATAACCATAGATAACCATAGATAACCATAGATAACCATAGATAATCATAGATAACCATAGATAACCATAGATAACCATAGATAACCATAGAGAAATACACCAACTTCGCGAACATTCATCCCAACCTCCCGTCCCATTCCATCGTCAGGGTATCAAACTTCCAGGCTTTTATGGCATAAATTATCTAGGTTATATAACTATGAAACAATTTTCTAAATAACTATGGGTTTCAACATTAGTTATGGTTTCCGAAAAAATATTGCTACCCCCAAACCATTGCTTTTCCCATCGATCATAACCAAGAACTTGGATTTGGGGGATCCATCATTTTAGGACAGCCCCATTTGAAACAACCGAGCGGCAGTTCGCCATGCTTACAATCACATGGCTAAGCTGAGAATGCCCCTCTGAAAAAAAAAAAAGTTTTTCGTCGTCCTTTTATTGCCGAATGTCATCTCCCAGATTCCTCTGTTGAATCCGTTGAAGTGACGCAAAAAGAAAAACATAGACCAACCATTCACGGTTTTGAACCCACCTTTCTTATAAAGGAACTAATTAATCACATCCCCTACCCCCTAATATTAAACACCCCCAGAAACCATGGTTTACTAAGAGGATTTACACATATTTGGTACCAAAAAATATGGGGTTGTTTAATATTAGCGGGATTTTTAGTCTAGTTCCCTTCAAAAAAAAATGCCAAACCTACAATGTGGGGCCCCCCAGTTATAAGTTGGTTTATAAACCCCAGTAACTATAGTTATAACTACCATAAACCATAGTTATTGGAGTTTTAAACCAACTTAGATATCTTGGGGGCCCCATCCTGTAGGGTTACTTGCTACTCACCAACCTTTCACGGCGTTCCATGGGCGTTCCCCCACCAATGCCGCTGAGCCACGGTAGTCGTACTGTTTCTGCCACATGTTCACCGGCTGTTCGTCGTGCGTCCAGACCCCTGTCAACCTGAGAAAATGGCCGACCGGCAAAAAGGGTCCCAAAGTGGAAGAAGAAATGCTGGAAAATAGCACCAAGAAATGGAAAATGCTGGATAAATGGACTACAAACAAGCCAAAGATAGCAAAAACATTGCAAAAACCAACTAACATAGCTAACATAGTGATGAATTGAATAAATTGAACCTTTATCTATTTTTTGGGGGGGTTACCATAACCTGAAGGAAGGCCACCCGTTTTCGCACTCGTCCCCGTCCCCCGCGATGCACCTGAAGTAAGGCCATTTGGACATGGTTCACTTACTAACCAGCAGGTCGTTATAATCTATCCAGAAAATCACATGTGCCATGGTCAAAAGATGGGATGAATGGGTCATCCATCCCAAAATCAAAATCCAAACATCAATGGGCTACACACACACAGATATACATATATATATATATAGCGTAGAGGGTCCGCATACCCAATCAAATGTTGTTGCAACTTTACATTCAATTGGGAAGATCAACAAAGGTATTAGGGAATATTAAAATCCCATCACCTTTAAGCTTTACATTCATTGAAGATCTTCAATCCGGGTTTAATTCTCCCACCCCCGTTGAACTTCTACATTCATTGAAGATCTTCAATAAGGGTTTGATGATGATGATGATGATGGTGATGATGGTGATGATGGTGATGATGATGATGATGATGATGATGATGATGGTGATGATGGTGATGATGGTGATGATGATGATGATGATGATGATGGTGATGATGATGATGATGGTGATGATGGTGATGATGGTGATGATGATGATGATGATGACGACGACACAAAGCTCTAAGAAAAAACTGCAGAAAGCCGAGATCGGGGAACATCCAACCGATCATGCCTCCATTCCGAAGGATCCCTAGGGATCATCCTAGACACTGCTTCCTTGAGGGGCGTGGAAATCTATGGAAGATCAAATCCAAGATCAACTTCTACGAATCAAGGGCTTTCTTGATGTTTTAGGGCTTTCTAAGGGCTTAATGAAGGCTTATGAACCATCAAAAACCAGTCAGGAGTGACAAGGGCTCATTTTATGACCCCGGCTTCAACAGAGAAAGTTTATTTTAGCAAAAAAAACGCAATCAAAAACAGAATCACCGAAAAAAAAAACAACCCGACAGGAAGAATCACCAGAAAAAACAAGAAGAAAAAACAAAGCCAAAAAAAAACTGGATCGTCCTCAGTTTTTTTTTGTTTGTTGTTTTCTTGTTTTTTGTGTTTTCTTGTTTTTGGTTTTCTGGTTTGTTTTTTTGTTTGCTCTGTTTTTTTAATGAAACCCCATATTCTCTATGCTGTTGGACTCATACGGCTTATTGATCGTTGGAGCTGTTGGCCCTCCCCGGGTTTCATCAAACCGATGGTCTCAAGGGCGCACAAACGATGCCTAGGGCTAGGCTGCAACCTGCTGCAACGCAAGCCGCAAAAGGCTCAATGAAGTATGCAGTCCTACAAGAATGATAGGCTTGCAAGTGTTGACTGCCGGTCCAGTAGGGTTTCTAAACCCATCTCCATGCGTCAAGTAGAGTCTGATTTTCCTTGGGTCTGCAGTTAGATATCAGCAAGCACCCCAACCACATTGCAAACAGTCCCCAGTTTCGTTGGGTGACTTTGGCCGAAATGCTTACAGGAAACCCCGCCGCAAAGCCATCCAAATGCTGGAGTAATTCTCTGGAGTTGACTAGAAGCCACCCAAACTTTGGTAACACATCCAAAGGGACAATTTCTGAGTCAACATCATCATTTTCGAAAATCGATGAATATCGAATATCGATGAAAACCGCATAAATCGTCACATGACGCATGTTTTTTAGCATCCAAAAATCCAAACTTCGCCCCTGCCGTTAAACGTGGCAGACTTGAGCTGCCCCACGGATTAAAGAGCACCGGGCTAAATGGCTCAGTCTTACCTCGGACGGCGGCAAAGTTGATTTGCCTAGGTTTCCACTGATGTTCACTAATATGGCAGTGTGTCAAAACCTTGTACCACTGGTGAACATCAAAATAGCTGGTAAATGGATGTTCATCCCACTAAAAATGGTATTAATAGGTATTGATTCATAGCCATATGTTAACTATGGTTTATGGTTTATGGTTTATGGTAGATATTTATCGAACTGGTGGGAGTGAAAAAAAAAACAAACAGAACTGGGAATATTCGGATATTCCATTGATACCTTGGGATTCCTAGCTCCGGCAACCCATTAAAAAAAAAACCATCGATTCCAACAGTTCCAACCTCTCCCAAGCATGATGACTGAGGTTGCTGGAAAGTCGACAAAATGTGCTGAAATTTTGAAATGGAGAACGGCCATATATACCAGACGTAAGTAGCAACAATTCAACATTTACAACAAACAAATTTTGGTCCCTTCATCCAAGATTTCCCATGATGAAATTCTGACCAATAATAGCAATATGATGATGCAATATGTTTTTTCCAATATTTACCATAGAGGTTTTTTTGATATGTTTTGATATCTGAAGCTGCGTGCCGACTGAGATATCCTGAGCTCAAAGCTCATGACTGAAAAACATTTTTCGAGGTGAGAACAAATCTCCGGCACCGGTCCGCAGAAAACGATTGTGAAAAAAACCATGCAAAAAAATGGAAGAATGAGTTGAAAGAGAACCCTCCAGAATTGGCTGAGTTCCAGTAGATGGTTTTTTCTATCCCGTTTCAGCGTTTCCCCACCTCCAAGGTGGCCCTTATGCATCAACCCACAAGGGCAAGCCAATCAGTAGATGTCAGTTTGAAACTCCTTTTTTTTCCGGGGAAAGAAGCGACTGACGGATGGGATCTATCTTCCACTTCTTCGGTACCTTTGGGGGTTGCTAATCCCATCAAAATCCTATGAAAGCCTTTGAAAATGCGATAAGAATCCCATAGGATCCAAAAAAAAGTAGGAGAATCCCAATTAGAAGCCAATAAAACACCATAAAACACCTATCTCATTTGGGTTCTTTGGGCACCTATCATCGTGATTTTTGCACCCATCAACATGGTGATGTTGGGGATGGTGCTTTGTTGACCCATGTTGGGCACGAAAAGCCCAGCAGCTAAACCAGGTGAGGCATCCCTTCCACTTGCAGGGCGACGTCGCCACTGGGGGATTGTCCTCCCGCGGCTCGAGCGGGTCGAACAAATCAGAAGCTGTTCCGATTTATCCGGCCTGGTAAACGTTTAAAAAAAAAGTATAACCATAGATTTGTATGATATTAACCATTAGTATAGTATGAGTATTGGAATAGTATAAACCATATTAATCCATATGAAAACCATAGTACAGGATGGGCCCCCCCAGTGATGTTTGTTGGTTTATAATGGTTTATAAACCATGAAATAATCCCCATGAATACTATAGTTAGATCTACCATAAACCATTGAATTCAGCCACTTATAAACCAACTGAACGCTATCTTGGGGACCCCATCCTGGGAAAATCACCATTTTATAGCTGGGTAAATCAACTATTCTATGGCCAAGTTCAAAAGTTATGTTAGTTTACCAGGCCGGGTATGGGACGCCAAAATGATACATTGATCCACCATTGAGTCCAAAAACATCGGTAATTGCCCTCCAAAAGAAGCTTCAAACTGGTTCCAGACATCCATCTGTGTAATCTGGGAAAGCCTCAATCATCAAAGATACCAGCAGGGTAAACAAACGTGGCAATGAGAGATCCCCTTTGAATGGGTCATTAACATGCATTAACATGCATGAACATGGTAAAATCATCTGTGAATGGGCCATGTTCCATTGTCATGTTTGATTACTAAAGGGCAATCTCATTCGGAGGCTTCCTAACATGGGTGCCCCAAATCATTGAAAATATACCACCATTTTAGTAATCCCTTCTCCCTATCAAATAATAAAAACTAGGGTCCATCTCTAATTTTGGAAAATTTCAGGTTGGCCAATTTGACTTTTAATTGATGCCCTTTAGAAAACAATTTAAAAATAAAGCTACCATTTGTGGGTTTCGCCGGCCCCCTAATAATAAAAACTAGTTAACCGCGGGGTGTTTATTATTAGGGTCAGTGAAATTTTATTTTTTTTTTATGAGAGTTTCAATTTATTAATAGGGTCCGCACCAAAATCCAATTTTTGGCAATATTTTAATTGCGTTATATAAGGAAATGTAATTGAAATTGATTTTGAAATCGAAACAAATAGTTTTCTTATTAAGGGTTTCAATTTATTAATAGGGTCCGCTTCGAAATCCAATTTTTGGCAATATTTTAATTGTGTTATATAAGGAAATTTAATTGATTCTGAAATCGAAACAAATAGTTTTGTTTATTACAGTAAGGGTTTCAATTTATTATTAAGGTTCCCTAATAATAAATACCCCCCTAATAATAAAAACTACCTGAGATGCTTATTATTTGGGGGGGACGTTTAGTATTAGGAAAGGATTCTAGGTTAACCCATGGTGACGACTGGGGATCCCCCATGTTAAGAAACCCCCCATTTGGAGGTTTAGCAACCTTCAAGCTGGATGTTTATCATGACCAAGGCCACAAATCTGACCTAGCCTTCAACTATCCTCGTTTTTTTGGCTGTTCGTGACGCTTGCTGGGGATCCAACAAGAGCTGGGGATGACTAGAAATTAGAATCGAAAGAGTACTTAAATCAATCATAGAAAAAAACATCTGGGTAGATTTTCCCATACATCACCAACCTGAAGTACTGTTTCGGATTTCAGGCACAGCCTTAAACGTGTGAACGGCACCCGGGCGGCCCGGGCGCACCGCAAACATGGGAGGATTGGTGGCGTTTATTTCGAAGATGTAAAGACCGGGATCAAAACCTGGGGCGCACAGGGCGGGGAAAGCACAGTTTTCGTGGCGCCCCCAATTGGATTGCTAAGTTGGATGGCAAATAATCTCCAATAATCTCCAATAACATCCAATAAACTCCAATAACCTCCAATAACCTCCAATAACATCCAATAACTATATGGTTTTTTCTTGGGAATATATCTATACTTCATAGATCTTCATAGGGTTTATAAACCGCTATCATTGGTGAGCTCTTAAGTTGCTGAAGTTTTGAAGCGGATGATTTTTTCCGGTGGAGGGTCCTCAATAAATTGCTTCCGATTGTCATCGTCCGAGTCCTTGATCTTGACCACGAGCTTTGCTTTCAGAGTCGCAGGCGATCCCAAAAGCACCACAGCTGGCCTTGTCCGGCGGAGGAATCCTGCTGCAAACTCATCTGTGGCCACTCCTCCGGTGGCGTCTGTCGCGGCTCCGGCGATGTCTGCGGGATTTCCCATGGAGATCACGAATCGCCTGATCATGAGTTGTGGATTGAAGAGGAAACCACTAGCCATTGCAACTGTGGGGCAGGGCGCCCCCACTTTATTTGTCCAAAAACTCCATTTCCTCATGATTTCATTGTCATTTTGAGGTCCCACTTCCGGACAAACCCTGGTCTTGTTGCTTAGATGATGTTATATCCCATTGCTATCCATCAACTATATCCCACATTATATCCGCATATATTATATCCGCATTGTTGATGCGTTACAGTGGTCCCCGAAAACATAGAAGAGTTTCTCCAGGACGTAGATGATGTGTCCCCCACAAATTCTAGGTGTCCAATGTTTCCTATCTATTTGGGGTGGCTACACATATGAATTACTAGTCTAACCAGCCATTCGTGTTGTACCTGCGGATCAGGTTAGAGGTTGCCTTTTTTTGTCCGAACATTTAGAAAAAACAAAAACGGTGTGTTTAGCATCATTTTCCCTATAAACATTGCCTCTCAAGGTATAAAAGCGGGTGTAAATCCCTGATTTTCAGAGACACCCAGAATCATTTTGATATATTTTGATTGTGTATCTCACTCTCCCAGTGAATATCAAATAAAAAACATATTATATAAATGGGGTACAGCGTATTCTCAGACACACCTACTCCCTGGTACTTCAACATAGCTCTGGAAAATCATCCTTTGTTTTTTCCGGTCATCATTGAACTAAATGGGCCATGGCTTTCCAGGTCGCAAACTGAGACCTGAATTAACCTGTTGGGATCCCGAGGGTAAATCCCAAAGCCATGGTTCTTGACCAAGTTTCTTGGCTGATTTACCCATTCAAAATGGCGATTTGCTGCAGTTTTCTCTGCCAGGAATTCCCGCAGTTTTTCGAGCTGAAAATCTCCAGGGGCCCCTGCCAGATTTGTTGGCTCGAAACTCCAAGCGCAACTCGCCCAAGGGAGGCGTCAGCCAATCGCCCAGCTGAACGAGAGATGAGTCAGGATGAGTCAGGGATATGATTCGTCCATGGAAATTCCTATAGTTACTGTATAGATACAATGTAATGTGAGGCCTCCCAGTTATAAGTTGGTTTATAAGCCCCAGTAACTATAGTTATAAGTACCATAAACCATAGTTATTGGAGTTATAAACCAACTTAGCTATCTTGGGGGCCTCACATCGTACCTATGCTGGCCTATCCTATACATTGATGACCATCTCCTAAGAACTTGCCAAGAACGCCAAGGGTCTGTGAAACCCAAGTTTTAACCATGGCAATGGGTCTGGGTCAAAAAAAAGGCGAATTTCGCCAAGTTGTGGCCACAATTGGCCACATGGGAAGTGTTTGAAAAAATGGATTTGACTTGCCATGGCAGTACGGTACAAATATGGAGATTCAACCAACAATGGAATGTAATGGTGGTATAAAAGGAGTATAGGAGGAAGATTGACCAACAACACTCAGCACATATTGGGAAAGTATGCAAATGAGGTTATATCTCAGGATATCTGGGATGCATATATCGGATACATGTTGGCCATTACTTTTGTTTCTTGGGGACAATATTGAGATGAGCATTTAAATGTGTTGCTCCAAAAATCAAAAATTGAAATTAAACATCATCAAAAATGGTGCCATTTAAGCTTAACAATCAATAGGTTTTAATTTGGGATACGATATGGGTTGTGATACGGCAATATACTGGGCGAATCTGGTTGATATTTAAAATTACCCTCTGGTTATGACTAACATAGCCATGGTATAGATGGTCCATTTATAGATGATTTTCCCATTAAAACCTCCATTTATAAGGGATGTTCCATGGCTATGTTAGTCATAACCAGATGGTATATATAGTCGGGGGAGAAAAAAAACAATAAATCCGGACTTACCGAACATGGATTTGTTTTCCATGCCTCGAACAGCAGCTCCACCCTGGATCATACATCAATGATGAATACTTCAAGTTCAAAAAGCTTGGTCACTCAACCAGCCACTTGGATTTTCTCCGATTTTCTCGACTTTTCAGCCAGGCACCCAATCGCACGCCGCTAATCGCACCGTCCCCTCAGAATTAACGCACTGTGGCTTCAACTTTCCATAGCTCGGTCTGGATCCGATGTAGTTGTTGACTTCGGGGCCCCAGATAAAATGGACTTAGCTTCACCAGGATGCAGCAGTTTCTTGTAGGTGAAAATAACATGAAATACCCGGCCTGGTAAACGTTTACATCACGCAAAGATCCACCATGCTATCAATGGGTAATACGGTAAATCCACTATTTCGACTGGGCCATGGCTTCAAGTTCGCAAACTGTTAGTTATTACCAGGCCGGGTAAATCATGGTTTCAATATTAAAAACCCTGGTAATTTGATGGGTACCCTCTGGTAAACTAACATAGCTATTGAAAATTGCCATTTATAGTGGATTTACCCATTAAAAATGGTGATTTTCCATAGTTACGTTAGTTTACCAGAGGGTATACTATGTTTGTTGGTTTCCAAATAGATCAGCAAAAAAGTGAGGCCTCCATTCCAGTTTCCAGTCTCCTCTGTAGACTTAGCATGTTGATCCATTTTCGAGGTGAACATAGCATCAAGTGAATGATTAAATATCAAACATATCCAAACATCATCAAACATCTACATCCACATATCTCTGACATCCATGATTTGTTCGAAGGACCATTAGATACAAAATGATACAAACATACCAGTCATCGGATGATTTGATACCGATCTCCGAAACATCAACAGATTTTTGGATCTCTTTTCTAAAGTCTCAAAATGGGGAACCCCAAGTCACCATAGTTTTCAATAAAAACGGATTCAAATGATTGGGTACCCCCCCAGTGTAAGACATCTCCAAGGGAGACATCTTTAGTACGTCACCATGTCCAACATCCCCATCTCTGGGCCTTCTCAAGAGCGGAGATGAAGGAGATGTACCTCCGACTTCTGCGTTGAAGTTGTCAGCTACAATTTCGATGCGATTTTATTTTGCCCCATGATACAAAATCATGATGACAAACAAAAAGGATGAAAAATTGGTCTTTAAGTTACCAAGAAAAATCTGATCCAAGGATATACAAGGTTAAAAAAAAATGCTAAGAAAAGTAACTGCCAAGGCATGCAAAGCCGCATAAAACATATCAGTATGACGAGGATGTTTATCTACATACGATTACACCATTGAAGTTTTATACACAACATGGAAAATCAGAGGCATGGGCACCTAGCAATCTGGCCAATCTGGGGATATCTGAGGCAGCTCCACACAGCGCAAGCCATTGAAAAAAGCCTCCTGAAAACAAAAAGATGTGGAGCTTACCCACCATTTAAGTAGATCATTTCCCTAGTGATACCATATGGGTTTTCCACATCTGTATGAAAAAACCGGGTAAATCATGGTTTCCCGATGTTTCACTTATCTACCCTCTGGTAAACGTTTACATAACCATGGAAAGATCCACCATCACCATGCTTTTAAGTTCGGTAAACCATCTATTTCTATGGGCCATCTATACCATGGCTATGTGAGTCATAACCAGAGGGTAATATAATCTAATATCCTGAAATCCCATGTACCCTCTGGTAATTTGACATAGCTAATGACCCATTTAGTATCATACATAGTTGCTTGATTTGCCCATAATTTCCATAGAACAACTCCGGTTTTTCTATGGAATATAGTTCCCATTAACCAATAGATATGGATATATCTACCCTGGTTGGTGGTTAACCATACCCAGACACTTATCATAACCAGACACTTATCTAAACAGATCGTCTTCAAATGACAAGTGCCAGGGCCCCCCGTTTTTGGGGGATACCAAATAGTGGACTCCAGCGAACTGCCCCTGGGACTCCCCAGTTTGGTTGAGTCAATTGGGGCTGTGTTTTAGATATAAATATTATATATCTATAAAGTGTACATGTGTATATATATTTTTTTTTATTTATATATATATATATATTTATATATATATATATCAATTATGTAGCACAATGGAACCTATATATATATATATACTCTGACCACAAAAGTTGATCCTGATTTCAATCATCTCCCGTTTTAATCGCCACTCGCAACAAAATATCCACCCCCAACTAACATAGTCCCTGATTGTCGCTCATGTTTAGAAGAATTCCAAGAGACTCGCCAAGGTTTTTTCTAGAATTCCAAGAAGATTCTTCAGTAGATGTCCAAACAAAACAACGCCTATATAAACTGCCCGCATTTTTTTTCAAACCACACCCCTTCACCCGATGCGGCGGAAACCGCACCGGAGTGTCAAGGAGGGCGGAGCCGGCATCGAACCCAGCTCCTGCGTTTTTTCAAAACGAGTTTTCTGCGGCAAGACATTGGACATTGACCCAGAAAAAACATGAAAGAACCATGGATTTGCCAGTAAACTAAGTGAACAATGTGGATTTGACCAGCCAAAATCAGAACTTGTTTCACCAGAAATTCGCTTCGGCGGATTTGATTCAGGTGTTCAACCTAGCGCGGCATAGCGCGGCGCCAGGTGACTCAGCCCCGGACCGTCGCGCAGCGCACATGACTGTAGCGCACATCTTCGATCCACTCCTTGGGTCGAATCTGGGGGGATTCACTGAAAATCTTCACAGAAAACATGGAGAAAACCATGGCTTTGCACAGTGCTAAGCAAACCCGGCCTGGTCCAGTGGGGATTTTGCCAGCTATAAAATGGTGTTGATTTTCCAGCTAGCGCTATGTTAAATTACCAGAGTGCCAGAGGGTATACTGAATTATACCATGGACAATATGGGATAATAGGGGATTATCATTGATAAATTGCTATTAAACCATTATTAATATCATGGGCTAATAGGGGATTATCATGGATTATCTGATATATAGGGGATTATCATGTGCTTTCTCAATGTGCTAATTATACCGAATTATACCATATTATACCCAAAAAAAACATGATATGTATAGAAAAAGCTTCGGAAATGATGAATGTCATCAAATTTCAGAGGAAATTGTGGAAAAAGAATAGTTCATGATGATCTGTTGAAATGAAATCTTGGTATATCAGTTTTTTTTCAGACAAACCCAGGCGCCGAATCGAGATTTGACCATGACGAAAAAAGCCCCTGGAGGATCTCAAACCATACCGAAATGGCGATATTATCATTGCTGTCATTGCAAAAAATGTTGAACCAGTTGGCGAATAATCCAAGAATGATGATCATGGCAATGAAATGTGGCTATAGCAAAATGTGGAAATTCAACGAAATTCAGATGATTAAAACAAAGATCATTCTTTAGATGACTCATCGAACATTGAGGAGTTGAAGCACCACCAAATTTCATAATTTTTCGTCAGCCCGATGGACCAGCGTGGTGAGGCTTCCCTGCTTAACATAGCGATGGAAAATCACCATGTTGAATAGATATATAAATCATCTATAAAAATGTAATTTTCAACATGTTCCATTGCTATGCTAGTTTACCAGAGGCTAATTACAAAGCCCCTTGGCCCTTGAAAATGTCAGGCATAATCTGGGACCATGAAACTTGATCATGAAATGAAATATGGTTATTACAGGTATACCGCCAGTGAAACGGGGATGATAATCCGGGATTATATATAAACCGCTTACAGATGCCGCGCTTTTTAATGGCGTTTTTTGTTGGAACAATGGGAAAATCCTCACTGAATACCTCTTTCAGCACCAAGATTTTTGCGGCATTGGACAATGACCCTGCAAGTTATGGACCTATGAAATGGAAAGCACAAGCGAGCCCTGGTTCAAATATCCTTTATCCTGTGGTTATGACTAACATAGCCATGGAAAATGGCCCATTTATAGATGGTTTACCGAACTTAAAAATGGTGATTTTCCATGGCTATGTTAAATAACCAGATGGTAGTACCTTCAGAAAGATTGGGCTGGTTGTAACTAAAGCCATTTTCAGTACCATTGGTATTAAAGGATGACAAAAACTTCAAATACCTCTAGTTTTTATATCCTTGGCGCGTATTTATACCATTTAAAATATCTACTGTGGCCAAAAAACTGCTGTAACGAGTGTGTGACCCTTCGGACTTGTGTCGCTACTTAGCCCACCATGCTCACCACCTAGGTCTGAGGATCATGCGCCTTTGACCCAATAAACCATCCCAGCCAGACCAGCCATGGGGGTCATTAGGTCATTGTAAAATATCCCATTTCGGTAGCAATGGCCATGCATTTTAGGATCCGATTGAGGATGGAGGTACCGAGGTACCGATGCCATATATGGCCTTGGCCTATTTAATGATGGTTAATAGTGGTTAATAATGGTTAATAGTGGTTAATAGTGGTTAATGATGGTTAATCATTGCTATATAATCAATGGCCAATTTCATAAACCACAGTTGGGGATGGTTCGGTTTACCACATTAGATTGTGAAGGCAAAACTATGGCCACAAAAAATGGTCGTCACTCAAAAAAAAACCGTATGGTCTGCTACCAACAACTATGACTTTTTCGGGCATGGAGACTCTTTTGGGATATATTGAGCTTTGATGTGCTCCAGCTGATGTGCTCCAGCGGCCCCCTAACATAAAATCACTAAGTCACTACCGTAGATGGACGAAATATTCAAACCCCTTCTATCCGGTACAACCCCCTCGCCCCCAAAGTTCAATGTTAATGTAACATGAAGTGCATCGGCTCCAATGGACGAAAAAAGTCAAACCCCTAACAATCACTTTTGGTAACACGCGCGCTGAAACATTGAGATTTGGGGGCGCAGGGGGTTCAACATAGTGCGTGCTGCAGGGTTTGAATATTTTGTCCATCTACTGTAGGTCACTACGTTTCCTCTGAAATCACTAAGTCACTAACATCTCCTAACATCAGTCATTGCTGGGTCCAGCCCGGCTGGGTGCTCAGGGCTGGATAGCTGCTGATCTCCATGTGGTGATAAGGCCATACCACCTCCAGCTCCAGCGCCGGACACGTGAGCCCATCAATGCTGTGATAAATCATGGGATTTTCATGGGATTTTCATGGGATTTTCATGGTTTTTGTCAAGGTTAATCATGGTTAATCATGGTTAGTAATGATCTGGTTGGTGCAATAACCATCTTGAAAAATGATGGAGTTCGTCAATGGGAAGGATGACACCCCATATATGAAATGGAAAATCAAAAATGTTCCAAACCACCAACCAGGTGTGATATATTTTTTGTTACACAGATGGTATAGAACCTCATGAAAAACCAGTGATATGCTTCACCTGAGTTTTTTTCTCCAAACACAATATAACATAATATAACATAACTGTGTATATTCCATGGCGTCCACAGTCAAACTCACCAGTTGACTAGTTCCATTGCCAATCAAAGTATGGGATCGGTGGATTTCCATCGACTGGTCAGGGAAGAGAAAAGAAGAGTTAATCAATGGATTGGTTTAAAGGAAAATTTACTGGTTTAAGCCCCATATTTAATGGGAAAATAACTCTGGTTTCCTGTAAATTTTCCCTTAAACCAATCCATTGAGTTAAACAATAGTTAGAGCGTTTTCCGAAGCGTTTGGATTTGAAAACTCCCGATTTTCCTTCAGATCGGCTTTTCCTTCAGATCCCGAGTTTAGCCCAAAAAAAAATTAAGCTGCCAGCATCAGCACGTTAGCCAACACCAAGCTGCCAGTTGATCGGATTTCATCCCATGGGGCACAGTTGCAAACATAAGATATCAAGCCAAGAATTGGGTATTACAGCCACCAACTGGTTGGTGGTGCAATAACCATCTTGAAAAATGATGGAGTTCGTCAATGGGAAGGATGACACCCCATATATGAAATGGAAAATAAAAAATGTTTGAAACCACCAACCAGCCAACTAGCAGGTCAGTAGGTGTGATGATTTTTGTTCGCTTCAAAATGAAGCCTCTATTCTTCCATGCAAAATCCTGGCTGGTTAAGAACGGAATTCCCAGCCTGGACTATGATAATCCCCAATACCCTCTAGTAAACTAACATAACTATGGAAAATCACCATTTTGAATGGGTAAATCCACTATAAATAAATGGCCATTTTCGATAGCTATGTTAGTTTACCAGAGGGTATATTGAGTAGTATAATCCCCGAACTAACCAACAGAGATAGATCGCAGCCACTGCTCAAAATGTGTTTTCCTGGTCAAAACCATGGTATTCCTGGGTACCGCTCGGGTCTCCATTCCATCATGGGAATCCACATGTCGATATATCGAATCCCATCGTTGGATGGGAATGTTTGAACCGTGTAACTTGACCAAAATTCATGATTCTCAACATTGGAGACCACGTTTCCGTAGTGATTTCCACCTCATATTAACAACTCAAGTACAAAAACAAGTCGAACCGAATAAGTGTGAGAAAATAAAAATTAGAGCCCCATAATGTTAGTAAAGCAATCATCAACCACCCATATTTTCATTGTTTATACCGTTCATACCACCGCCCATCAGCTCGATGCCATCCATTGTTGTTTTGGACATAAGCGATGGATAAGCAGATGACATCTGCATCCCCGTCATCGAGAGGTTGACAATCCATGAATATCCATACCCTCTGGTAAACTAACATAGCAATGGAAAATGACCATTTATAGTGGATTTTCCCATTAAGAATGGTGATTTTCCATTGCTATGTTAGTTTACCAGAGGGTAGTTTATTTCACATGGTGACTGTTTTGCCCACTTATCACTTGCAGTGCCTAGAGATGCACCAAAAGTGTCGAATGCCCAAAAATTGGGTCTGCTTAAAATACTTAAAACGGCCAATAGCTGGGTTATATATCCCACTAAGATATCGCATCATATTGCCATTGTATCCCAGTAGATCCCTCCTATATCCCAATGTTTCTCCACATATTTGGGTACTTCCTACCCACCGGGACGCCAATTTTTCCGAAGCCATGAAAATCGCGGTTTATCCCACGGGCGATCCCCATTTTTTGATGGCCATGTTGATGTGGAAAATGTCATCAGTCTTCAAAAACCCTCCGTCATTTCATCATACTGGTTGGTTCATAAGGATTCCGAAATTCCCCGATAGGATTGAGATATTCCCCATAGAAATCTTGTATAATCACCGAAGTCATCAACAGGATAGCGGCCACTGCTGTCTTTCTAAACCATCCCAATTTGGCCCCGTTGAGAATTTCAGCGCCTCTAGTGCCCCCTCCATCTCAATTCTCGTGATGAGTTCCACCCACATCCTCAAGCGCTGCTGGGATGCTCCGGAATCCGTGGAGCTGCTAGCACCGTTATGGTGAACGTCCCTGAATCCAACAGATTTGAAATGATGTTTCTGTAAAATGTGAAATACAAAGACCCAGGACATGCAGAAATTCAGGATTTGGGGCTTTGCATTGCGAGAGTCGCTGGTATTTCGGAGGATGACATCGATTCCAATGATGGGAGTGACTGCTTAGGAGGTGAGTTTCCAGTCGTAAGGGAATACCATGGAATACCTGATACCTCTGGCTTTTTCATCGCAAGTCTTGATGATATCACTGGTGTTTAGCCATCATTGTGGAGACCAGCACTGGAAATGAGTCACAATGAGCCCGCATAAAAGGAATTTCTAGCATTTCTAGAATTCTAGCCATGTGATTTTTCAATCCCCCATTAGGAATTTCTAGCATTCTAGCCATGTCAATTGATCCTTTCCCCATGATTTATGATTTCTAGCCATGTGATTTTTCAATTGATCCTTTCCCCATGATTAGTATACACCATTATACACCCACATGAAGCCCCATTTGATGTTCAACAGGGCTACTTTTTGTGACCAACTCCACTGCTTTCTGGAAGATCATCCCATGGTCCGATGGTCAATGGATTGGTTTTGTTGGGAAAATCTTAACCGGAAACCATCTGATTTTCCCATGAAGATCATGGGGTAAAATCCGGTTAAAAATGTCCCTTAAACCAATCCATTGAATCAAATGTATGGTTAATGAAATATGGAGTAAATATGGAGTGAAGCAATGTTGAAATGACCGGCCATATGATCCATATTTTGATCCCACCATATAAAAATTGTAAATTCGGAAATGGTGGATCCTATTTTTTACTATCTAACGTTACATCATTTGTGTATGTGTTTTAACCAAGTCCCAAGTCCGTTCCAAAGCCCCTTGCGGCCCATTTCAGGTTGCCCTGCCAGATGGTGGCGTTGCGACCTTTCACCGTATCACTGGACTCCATCTTTGCATTCCGCAAGGCCTCCGGACACGATGCCACCGGACACGATGCCCGTGGGACTTAAGGGCATCGTGGGTATATGCCATATTCTAAACATATAGACTGATATACTTATGTACCACAAAACATATAATATATGAATATATATATATATATATGTGATTATGTGTATATATATATATATTGAATCATATATATATATGATCATACACATATAATCATATATATATGTATATTATCATACATATATATGATTATGTATATATATGGTCATATATATATATATATGATCATATATGTATATATATGGTCATATATATATATGACCATTTATACATATATATATATGTGTGACATTGTATGACTATATATAATGTATATGACCATATACATATGAATATATATATATATGACCATATATATGTGTTATGACCATATATATATATGTGTTATGACCATATATATATATAACCATGTATACATATATATATATATACATTCATGACAATATATGTGACAGCATATATATATATATAACAATATATATATATGACAATATATACATATACGTATATATGACAATATTATATATATATGGGTTCTAATACGGTAATTTACCCACGAAACACAATTATTGTGATAGAGATCCAAGTGCAATACTTTCATGATCATGTTCAGGAAGGCGTTCGTTGAATTGTAGTTATCTTTATATATATACATACATAATTATATACAAATTATAGACTTATAGATATATCTGGCTGGTTTTTGACCCATGGCTACCAATCACTTTCGACATCTGCGGTTCTTGTTCGTGAAATCATCGAACAAAAAAATGAACCAAACTTCGCATCGTCGAAATCTCAAGCAAAAACAGCCATCATGTCTGGTTAAAAAATCTCCTATCTGTGTAATTTCTGACCAATCCCCATTGTTTTGCGGGTCATGTCTTTCGCCTTTGAAACCCTTTTTTTCTTGGTCAACAACGTTGAACTTGATGCTATAACACATTGTCAATCTTTGATACTCCACACAAATTAATATTTTGCTGGTTATTGTTATTTTCCATTTATAGAAAAATAACTAAAGGATTAGTGCCTACCCATCCAAGGTTGGGAACTGATCAAATAATCCCGGAACAAATAGCATGGTCCCTGGTTCGTGGCCCACTTAGACATCACGCAACCTCTGAGGAGACTTTTGGAAGTCGAGAACATCTCCGCATCACCAGAATACTAAGCAAATTAGCTTGTCTCAATGGTTTTCTGTCCAAGTAACTTGGAAGTAGCGAATATATGCCCCGTCGTGTTTTTCAGCCTTTTTTTGCAGGTCCGACGATCCCCATAGATCATCCCACTACCCAAAATCTTCACCAAAATGACCGTCCCAAGGGACTGAATCAATGGGAGATCTTCAGGATCCAATACATGGAGCTACGTCAACGTTTACCATATTTTTGACCATATGAATTCTGGTCTTTGAAAAAATCCCTGAAATTGAGGCCTGAAAAAAAAGGACAAAAAGATATACGACGCTAGGTATCCAAAGATCCTTTTCCCTCGACTGGCCGAAGTTGGATGAAATTGGGGCCTCCCGCCACTTGCATTCAAAACCCTGTCCCGTAGAATTTGTTCATAGTTGAGACCGGGATTCCCCCGGGATACATTTGATAGTATCATCCTCCCAAAAAAAATCATCAACCAATCATTAAAATCAACTCTATCAATCTATATCAATCTATATCTCCAGATGTTTGATCCATGGAAAATCACCATTTTTAATAGGTAAACCATCTATACATGGGCCATTTTCCATGGCTATGTTAAATAACCAGATGGTAAATCCCAATGTAAATCCCCGAAGTACCGAAGTTCATCAAACCCACCGGAAGATCACAGCCACGTGTACCACGGCTGGGGCTCGACCCGGATGGGTTGCGACGGCGTCGAAGCCGCCACGGCTTTGGGCTCAAAGCCACTCCTCAATGAGTCGCGAAGAAAACGCCCGGATCGAACGAAGGGGTTTCCATAAATGGGGAAACACCCCAAATAAAATGTATGGTTTATTATAGAAAATCCTATGAAAATGGATGATTTAGAGGTACCCCCATTTAGGAAACCTCCATATATGAATTTTATGGGCTCCTTGGGGAAAATTTTTGGGATTCGTTCATTTTGGAATAAAACACCCGGAATTTCTTGGGATGTCTTCATTCTAAGGGCTTCTTGGAGGGTCATCCCACTTAATAAGTGGTTATATACCAGAGTTGTAGGCCATTGAATGTGACAATCCACGACTGGGGAACTTGTAACGTTCACCAGGGATATCAACCACTTACTAAAATGAATGGGTATTGTATGGTAAAAAATTACGAGTACCATCTGGTTATGACTCACAGTTCGCCATGGAAGCCATCACCATGTTTAAGTTCGGTAAACCATCTATTTCTATGGGCCATCTATACCATGGCTATGTTAGTCATAACCAGAGGGTACATGGATGTAAATGGTTGGTACCCGTTTAGGGATGAATAATGGATGTGAACGCTTCATGTGGTACACCTAATAATTGCTGTAGATATAATAAACCATCCCCAAAATCACCGTAAATGGGTGCTATGAACTATCTCCAACTGGTAGGTTTATCATTGGGTTGTCCATATACATACGATATCGTGAAATGGTAATTTTATGGTTAATTTGGGAAATTCAATATCAAAGACTCGTTGGTCAATGGAGATATCATGGATATATAGTGGGGACAAATGGGATGTATATAATCTTTATTACAATCTGGTTGGTGGTTTCAGTCCCTCTGAAAAATATTAGTCAGTTGGGATGATTATTGCCAAATTTTGGAAAAATAAAAAATGTTCCAAACCACCAACCAGCAATAATTCTGGGAAAACGCGTCGCTAAGGAATTTCCGACCAGCATCAATTTTGGACAATCACGAAGAAATTGGGTCTTGACAGACATTGAGGAACGTCCAACAGAAAATGATGGTTTCAACATGTTTCAACGACACAAAGAGGGGACCAAGATAAAATGGGCTTGTTCCTCCACTGGTTGGTAGTTTCAACCCCTCTAAAAAATATTAGTCAATGGGTAGGAATATCCCATATATTATGGAAAATAAAAAATGTTTGAAACCACCAACCAGAAATGAACTTGTTCCACCAGTTTCGCACATCTGGCTATGGAATCTGTGGTCAATCGCCCGATGGTTGTTGGTGGCCCGATGTAAACTTGGCCCCAGGACGTTTTTTCTGAGTGCATCCAGTGCATCCGCATCGTTCTCCCGTAATTTGTCTTGGTTAAAGCCCCATGTTTGTGGTTCAAGCCGCATTTATTCTTGGTAAGCCTCCGTTTGTGTTGCTTCAATCCACATGTTTGTTGATTAAATCGCCATTTCCTGGTCGATTAAATCAAATCCTATCTGTTGTCAGTCAAATTCCAATCTCTGTGGGTCAAAATAACAGCAGTTCAATCCCCATTTGTTGGCTAAATCCTCAATGTTTACATCTCCAATTCCTTTTTGTTTAAAGCCGTTTTTTTGATGGTTAAAGCCTCATTGTTTGCTGCTTGAAACCAATGTTTATTGGTCAAAATCCAATGTTCGTGGTCAAATCCACCCCATCTTGTCTTACAGCCTACTGCTCTTCTCAACCAAGTCTCCGATTGAAGCCCCACTCGAACCACCATGCCTCAAAAATTGTTCACCGGCGCATGGCGAGATTGGCGAGATTGGAACCCAAGGGTCATGCTGGTATGGGTGTGAAATTCTCAACTTCAAGACCCACTAAATGCTATTCAACTGCACTTGTTGATTTTGACTCTCCAACATCTTTCTGTTTCTGCCATAAACATGGTGCCTTCGTTCTGGATAAGGTCTGCCTTGGACTGAAGATATTTTTCAGCAGAACAGGCACTGGTGATTGGGGCACCTTATGGAGAAACCTGGCAAAGTCACTTGACCTTTCATGATACTGTAGGGCCGCTTGAAATTCGAACCTATGACATCAACACATGGTTCAGATGCTTGGGTATTAGATATGGTAACATAATGTAACATATGATATATAAATGGTATACCCATCAGAATCTAGACGATTTTCCAACAAACTTCCCAATCAACTTTCCTCACATTTCGTCGGGTCTTCATTGAAAGAGAAGCCATTTGGGGCTGGGCTGGGCCCCTAAATCCGCCTCAGCCAGCTTCAGGATTTATGGTGGTCTCTTGCCAAATGGCTTTGTCTGAAAATCTGGTATCTCGAAAAATTCTCTGGTCAATCATGTGAAAATCATGTTCCCTATTTAAAAATGCCATTTTGGGTGGTACAACTGGTACAATATCTCATGAAATCAGACAAAACCAAATCATCTTGAGTTGGTTGTATGTCCCATTATACTGGGTAAATTATAATATTTCCCTAACCTGAATTAAGGCCATTTGGGGATAATTTCCCTTATTAACCATGATTCCTGTGAGGTCGCAGTGAGGTCGTTATAATTTACCCATTTTATACCCCAAATTGAAATTAAAGCCTAGCAAAAATCCCTGTTGATGCTTAAATCCCCATTGTATTTTTACCACGATAAAAAAATCCATCAAAACTGCGGAGGAAATTCCCATTATATAAACCCATTTATATAAACCATTCAGAAAAACCATAAAACCACGATCAAATCGCTATTAAGAAAAAAAAACTTTATATAAACACCATTAAACCACTATCAAAGCACTATTAAACCCCATTCAACCACCATGTTTGATGCTTATTTTCCCCATTAAACCGAGCGCCTGAGGGCTTTGAACTCGAGGATAGGCTGGAATCTGAACGCAGAAGCGGCGCAGATCCCGAGATTGAGATCTCTGGAATTCAATGGTTTCATCAGCCATTTAGAGTGATTGTTTCCCATTATACAAGGTGGTGCCCCATAGTTAGCTAAGTTGGTGCAAATAACTCCCATAACTATGGTTTATGGTAGATATAACTATAGTTAATGGGGTTTATAAACCAACTTATAACTGGGGGGCACCATCCTGTATCTACCATAAACCAATGAAATAAGTACCCTCTGGTAGACAAACAGCTTGCGAACTTGAAAATTGCCATTTAGAGTGAGTTTAAATGTGGTGAGGTCATAAAATATCATGAATGAATGAGTGTTACCCTCTGGTAATTTAACATAGCGAACTGGAAAATCACCATTTTTAATGGGTAAATCCACTATTTCTATGGCCATGTTCAATAGCTTTTTGTATGTTTACCAGAGGGTACTCTCTGGAATTTCATGGTTTAAACGTTTACCAGGCCGGGTACTATAAATGGTGATTTCTATGGGATAATTGGTATAATAATGGTACTTAATGGTATAATCACCAAACAATATGGGGATACATAGGAATACGAATCCCGGGGAATACGAAAAAAAAATGTGATTTATTTCATGGGATTTAAGCACTATAAATGCTGATTTGATAGTGATTTACCCTCTGGTAATTTCTTACAGTTTGCTATTGAAAATGACCCATTTATAGATGATTTACAGTACCTATTAATAGCATGGTGATTTTCCATAGTTATGTAAACGTTTACCAGAGGGTCCTCTCTGGTGGTTAATGGGATTATCCCAACTTATGGAGGTTAATGGGATATATTAATATATATTATGCAATATTGTTATTCCAAGTATTATCCCAACTTATGTTTAATATCCCAACTTGTGGAGGTTATGAATAGGATAATAAATGGACTAATGATTGGGATATAAAATAACTGGATAGTGATTGAGATTATAATAGGGATATACCGATATACCCTCTGGCAATCAAACGTGGCTAGCTGGAAAATCCCCTATAAATGGAGTTTTGTTTTGCTAGAGTATCATCGAACTAAATGGTTGACTTTCCATTGCCACGTTTGATTACTGGAGGGTAGCACAAGACTATCAAAAAATATGAAATTCATTGGGAAAATATGAAATTCAGGGAACCACGCTGATAATTGCATATTTCAAACCCCTGTATGAGATGCGTCTCATTGAAAAAACTCATGTTGATATGGTTTTCCAGGTCAAGTGAAGCTGAAGACAACCAGCGTTTTTCCCCTGGCCTTTTTTGTACATGAAACGAACACACTCAGCATCCCAAAGGCGTGCATTGAACTAGACCCAGCCGGGGGGGCTCTTGAACCAGGCATTCTTGTAACATGTTTCGCATAGCGGTGAAAGACGAGGCGTGGCCACAAGATGTTTTAGGTTGCCCTCTAGTCAATATTTGCATGGCGCTCTGAAAAAGTGTCTGTGAGAATCTGTCAATGATTTTACAAAAAATCGAACATGGTGTTCTATTGGCAGGTAAGAGCTGTGAGTTGCTTTGTACCAATCATGCCCCTGGATCAAGAAACGCCCGGTTACCTGGTTGAGTTTTTGTGGGATGAGGCTGCCACCGTGGCAATTGCAGTCAAATATTGTGGCGCCTCTTTCTCACAACCTTCCAGGGGGGTTCTAATCCAGTGCACATACACACACACACCCACCCACCCACCCAATGAGCAGTGGCAACAGTCCTTCTGAACATTGATCACTCATCCGCTCTAATCTTAAAAAAAAGGAGGCACAATGCCCAAGAAACAACCATATCTTTGTGTCTTCTGGGTTATCTATAATTTCCATTCTCGCAAATGAAGTCTATATATATACATATATATGT
The DNA here is from genome assembly GCA_947184155.2 of Cladocopium goreaui. NCBI lineage: Eukaryota > Dinophyceae > Suessiales > Symbiodiniaceae > Cladocopium > Cladocopium goreaui. The sequence goes on from CAMXCT020005556.1 coordinate 296,966, forward strand.
GTGTGTCGTTCGTTAACCTTTCTTGGTCCATTCTTTTTTTTTGGGTCTCCAGCTCCATGACTCTCCAGCTGCTCGCCTCAATGAGGGTGCGCAAGTAATAAGCCTCTCCAGCCACATACCTGGTGTCTTGGACCCCAGGGGTCTCGGAGATTCTGTGCAACCACCAGTTATCCCAGTTACCCTCTGGTAAATCAACAGTTTGACCCTGGCAGTTGTCGGGGTAGTTTCAGATGAGTTTCCATTCAAACTAGCCTATTTTCAGGGTCCAACTGTTAATTTACCAGAGGGTATCTATCATAAACCATAGTTAAGCAGAAATATAACCCATTGGATATTACCATAAATTGGATATCACTAACCAGTTATCCCAGTTATCCCAGTTACTATTTGGTTGATCTCCAGTCTCCACTGGATTTCGTCCAAAAATCCAGGGTCCTGATGGATTTTCGATACTGCCAGACTCTGCCATTTTGGGCTTCTCCAGAACCCGGCCACCCAGAAGTCCCTAAAATGTTGGAATCCACCCAGGAAACAAACCCAGGAGCCATATGGGCATATATAGGCCATGTTCTTTACGATCCATAGAAGTTTCCTGAGAATTTTCGTGATACTTGATGATACTTCTATCATGATCCATTTGGTCAGTGGTTGTGTATCGTGCTTGGCAATGTCCTATAATCAGATCTACAAGTAATGACTTGCAGTCCATTCCGGGAAAAAAAACTGACAAATCCTCAAAATATCATCATACTTCACAACCCTCAACCAAGAAATATGTTTTTTCACGCTCATTTTCTTACTGATGTTTGGTAGAGAATGGGAGAATGATCCAATCCAAAACTAACAATCATCCCTTTCCCCCATTCCCCGCACCAGCAACTCTTATCAAAAGAGTGTTCCCCACTTGGAAGTGCAGTTCCAGGGTTCACTAAGTGGAGATATGTCATGCTATTTCGCCATAGTTATAGGGGCCCATATCCCAACAAACATTGGAGTTTGGTTCACCATGGTTACCCTGTGGTAAACAAACATAGCTATTGAAAATTGCTATTTATAGTGGATTTACCCCATTAAAAATGGTGATGTTCCATAGTTATGTTATGTTAGTTTACCAAAGGGTATAGCCATAGTAGTAACCTCGGGCCCACCCCCCACTGCCCCGGCACGTGTCGAAGGTGGGCCAAACGATCACGTGCGGCCGATTGCCATCCGGGAAGGGTGGCACGGCACCGGGGAAATCTGCTGTCCTCGAGCAGAGGTGGGGTCAAATGGTAAGGAACTCTGGATGGTTTTTGAAACAACAACAACAACAGCAACAACAACAACAACAACAACCACAACAACAACAACAACCACAATCACAACAAAACAACCACAACAAAACAACCACAACCACAACAAAACAACCACACAACCACATAATACATCCGAATACTCTCTATATCTCCCAATTCACGTGGCTCCCTTGGAAGCGTCCCAAAAATTTCGCCGAAACCATGGCGGCTTCGCCCCGGATTTCCAACACCGAGGGACTGCCCAGGGAGGAAGCGATAGATGAATTCATTGAAGATGTCGAAGATATTCCAAGCCTGGATACGAACCGCCAGGAACCGAGTCAACCGAGTCGGGATGTATCATGGTCCTCATGATCCCATCCCCCGAAAATATCAAACACACCCCATTAAGAAAAAACAACGTGGTGGATGTTGTTGGAAACTCCACATCATTGGGACCATTTTTCGGTGGTGTTTAAGATATAAAAAACAGGGGTTTTCGATGGAAAAAAAACACTGTGCCACGACTTGATGTGAATTTGCGCAAGTTCCTTGATGTGGATTTCTTGCGCAAGAAATGGGGATCGTTTTTTGGGCATTTCACGCAACTGTTAGGGAAATCAGCAAGAAATTGGGGCATTTCACTATATTTCACTGATTTCACAAACATAAAATAACATAAATATATGAAGAAGTCAAGAGTTTAAGTTGCAAAGTTTGCAAAGGGAAAAGAAAAATCGGAAAGCCATAGCTTTGGTTCCCAAAACCGAATCTATCGACCATAGACTGGCTGAAAAAATGCCACCAAGCAACTTCTGGGGTGACTTTTTATGTGCGGAAAAGGCCAAGTTCTGGTAGATAGCCAGCCATACAACGTAGGGGAAATTAGGCAGTTAACCCTTCCCTGTCTAGATCTTGCTGAATCTTGCTGCATATTCCTGTGGATCAGAATGTAAACTGAACTCCAATGGATCTTGGGCAACGGATACCCTCTGGTTATGTCAAAATAGCTATTGAAAATTGCTATTTATAGTGGATTTGCCCATGCCCATTAAAAATGGTGATTTTCCATAGTTATGTTGGTTTACCAGAGGGTAGATGATGTATTCAACCATGACTCATGATTATATAATCTGTACTGTAACTAATCTCCTGGCAACATGTTAACGCAGAGCTATACCATCCAATCAACTCTTGTCAGGCGCAAGAGAGTATCATCAACTCATCTTCCCAAGCTATGGTCATTTCAGGAACCGATCTATTGGAGGTACCTACCATATATAGCTGGTTGGTGGTGTCAACCCCTCTGAAAAATATGAAAGTCAATGGGAAGGTTTATCCCATACATTATGGAAAATAAACATGTTCCAAACCACCAACCAGTACCATATATAAGGCCTATTTTTTAGGCCTATGTGGTCAGAACCCGACCCTTCTGGAACTCACTGCGTGATGAGAAACCCAGCGATAGCCGAAGGGCGCCGTTATGCGGAATTGCTCCCTCAGACATCGGCTGGGGGAATGAAGGCTGAAGGCAGGATCTCAAAAAAGATCGTGATCTGGAGAAAAATATGGTGGATCACATTTATATCAACTATTTATATCCGCCGACCCCGGCTGCGCAAGGGGGAGCGCGTTAGGGAATAAGACAGCAGCACCCAGCCAGTAGCCAGCAGTCAATATCCGCCGACCCCGGCAGACGCAAGGGGGAGCGTGCCAGGGAATAATACTTTTGACTCTTGTTTCGGACTACTACTACTACTACTACTACTACTACTACTGCCATGGTGTTTTCCCATCCGGCAGGTGCCTTTTGAACAGAAGGAGTCACAGGAGCAGGAGCAGCAACAGGAGGGTTGTATGTCTCATTGTACAAACAGTGGTATAAAAATTTGTCGAAAACCATAAAACCTTGTTCAAAACTATTGTTTTTCTAGGGTTTCAGAAGGGACGTTAGGGACTTTTTGGGCTCGATTTTGGCGCTGTTCCGTCCTTCAGGGCCACTGTGTTTCCCTGTCCGGGAGGGTGCGTTTTCAGCCTCGGGAGGAAGAGCAGCAGCAGCAACAGGAGCAACGGGACGTTTGTATGTCTCATTGTACAAACAGTGGTATTTAAAAAAAATAAAAAAAAATTGGTCGAAAACCATACAACCTTGTCCAAAACAGGAGGGTTGTATGTCTCATTGTACAAACAGTGGTATAAAAATTTGTCGAAAACCATAAAACCTTGTCCAAAACTACTATTGTTTTTCTAGGGTTTCAGAAGGGACGTTAGGGACTTTTTGGGCTCGATTTTGGCGCTGTTCCGTCCTTCAGGGCCACTGTGTTTCCCTGTCCGGGAGGGTGCATTTTCAGCCTCGGGAGGAAGAGCAGCAGCAGCAACAGGAGCAACAGGAGGGTTGTATGTCTCATTGTACAAACAGTGGTATTAAAAAAAAATAAAAAAAAATTGGTCGAAAACCATAAAACCTTGTCCAAAACTATTGTTTTTCTAAGGTTTCAGAACGGACGTTAGGGACTTTTTGGGCTCGATTTTGGCGCTGTTCCGTCCTTCAGGGCCACTGTGTTTCCCTGTCCGGGAGGATGCGTTTTCAGCCTCGGGAGGAAGAGCAGCAGCAGCAACGGGAGCAACATGAGGGTTGTATGTCTCATTGTACAAACAGTGGTATAAAAATTGGTCGAAAACCATAAAACCTTGTCCAAAACTATTGTTTTTCTAGGGTTTCAGAAGGGACGTTAGGGACTTTTTGGGCTCGATTTTGGCGCTGTTCCGTCCTTCAGGGCCACTGTGTTTCCCTGTCCGGGAGGGTGCGTTTTCAGCCTCGGGAGGAAGAGCAGCGGCAGCAACAGGAGCAACAGGAGGGTTGTATGTCTCATTGTACAAACAGTGGTATAAAAAAAAATAAAAAAAAAATTGGTCGAAAACCATAAAACCTTGTCCAAAACTATTGTTTTTCTAGGGTTTCAGAAGGGACGTTAGGGACTTTTTGGGCTCGATTTTGGCGCTGTTCCGTCCTTCAGGGCCACTGTGTTTCCCTGTCCGGGAGGGTGCGTTTTCAGCCTCGGGAGGAAGAGGGTTGTATGTCTCATTGTACAAACAGTGGTATTAAAAAAAAATAAAAAAAAAAATGTCGAAAACCATGCAACCTTGTCCAAAACTATTGTTTTTCTAGGGTTTCAGAAGGGACGTTAGGGACTTTTTGGGCTCGATTTTGGCGCTGTTCCGTCCTTCAGGGCCACTGTGTTTCCCTGTCCGGGAGGGTGCGTTTTCAGCCTCGGGGGGAAGAGCAGCAGCAGCAACAGGAGGGTTGTATGTCTCATTGTACAAACAGTGGTATTTAAAAAAAATTAAAAAAAAATTGTCGAAAACCATACAACCTTGTCCAAAACAGGAGGGTTGTATGTCTCATTGTACAAAGAGTGGTATAAAAATTTGTCGAAAACCATAAAACCTTGTCCAAAACTACTATTGTTTTTCTAGGGTTTCAGAAGGGACGTTAGGGACTTTTTGGGCTCGATTTTGGCGCTGTTCCGTCCTTCAGGGCCACTGTGTTTCCCTGTCCGGGAGGGTGCATTTTCAGCCTCGGGAGGAAGAGCAGCAGCAGCAACAGGAGCAACAGGAGGGTTGTATGTCTCATTGTACAAACAGTGGTATAAAAATTGGTCGAAAACCAAAAAACCTTGTCCAAAACTATTGTTTTTATTGTTTCTCTAGGGTTTCAGAAGGGACGTTAGGGACTTTTTGGGCTCGATTTTGGCGCTGTTCCGTCCTTCAGGGCCACTGTGTTTCCCTGTCCGGGAGGATGCGTTTTCAGCCTCGGGAGGAAGAGCAGCAGCAGCAACAGGAACAACAGGAGGGTTGTATGTCTCATTGTACAAACAGTGGTATAAAAATTGTCGAAAACCATAAAACCTTGGTCCAAAACTATTGTTTTTCTAGGGTTTCAGAAGGGACGTTAGGGACTTTTTGGGCTCGATTTTGGCGCTGTTCCGTCCTTCAGGGCCACTGTGTTTCCCTGTCCGGGAGGGTGCGTTTTCAGCCTCTTTCCCTGTCCGGGAGGATGCGTTTTCAGCCTCGGGAGGAAGAGCAGCAGCAGCAACAGGAGCAACATGAGGGTTGTATGTCTCATTGTACAAACAGTGGTATAAAAATTGGTCGAAAACCATAAAACCTTGTCCAAAACTATTGTTTTTCTAGGGTTTCAGAAGGGACGTTAGGGACTTTTTGGGCTCGATTTTGGCGCTGTTCCGTCCTTCAGGGCCACTGTGTTTCCCTGTCCGGGAAGGTGCGTTTTCAGCCTCGGGAGGAAAGAAGGGGGGGGGCAGCAGCAGCAACAGGAGCAACAGGAGGGGGTCGGCTGCATTGGAGACAAACTTAGTCGGGAGAAAAATGGTCGAAAACCAGAAAACCGTTGGCCAAAACGATGGGGGGGGGGGGGCGGGAAAGGGTTAGAAGGGACGTTCGGGGCTTTTGGGCTCGATTTTGGCGCGTTCCGTCCTTCAGGGCCACTGTGTTTCCCCTGGCCGGTGGAGGACGCTGCGTTCTGCTACCTAGGAGAAGAGCATGCAGCGCAACAGGCGCAAAAGGAGGGTTGTAGGTTCTCAGTAACAACAGTGGTATAAAAATTGGTCCGAAAACCATAAACCTTGTCCAAAACTATTGTTTTCTAGGGTTTCAGAAGGGCCGTTAGGGACTTTTGGAGCTCGATTTGCGTGTTCCGTCCTTCGGCTCCACCTGTGTTTCCAGTCCGGGAGGGTGCATTTTCAGCCTCGGGAGGAAGAGCAGCAGCAGCAACAGGAGCAACAGGAGGGTTGTATGTCTCATTGTACAAACAGTGATATAAAAAATTATAAAAATAAAAATTGGTCGAAAACCATAAAACCTTGTCCAAAACTATTGTTTTTCTAGGGTTTCAGAAGGGACGTTAGGGACTTTTTGGGCTCGATTTTGGCACTGTTCCGTCCTTCAGGGCCACTGTGTTTCCCTGTCCGGGAGGGTGCGTTTTCAGCGTCGGGAGGAAGAGCAGCAGCAGCAACAGGAGCAACGGGACGTTTGTATGTCTCATTGTACAAACAGTGGTATTTAAAAAAAATAAAAAAAAAATGGTCGAAAACCATACAACCTTGTCCAAAACAGGAGGGTTGTATGTCTCATTGTACAAACAGTGGTATAAAAATTTGTCGAAAACCATTAAACCTTGTCCAAAACTACTATTGTTTTTCTAGGGTTTCAGAAGGGACGTTAGGGACTTTTTGGGCTCGATTTTGGCGCTGTTCCGTCCTTCAGGGCCACTGTGTTTCCCTGTCCGGGAGGATGCGTTTTCAGCCTCGGGAGGAAGAGTAGCAGCAGCAACAGGAGCAACAGGAGGGTTGTATGTCTCATTGTACAAACAGTGATATAAAAATTGGTCGAAAACCATAAAACCTTGTCCAAAACTATTGTTTTTCTAGGGGTCAGAAGGGGCTACTACTACTACTACTACTACTACTACTACTACTGCCATGGTGTTTTCCCATCCGGCAGGTGCCTTTTGAACAGAAGGAGTCACAGGAGCAGGAGCAGCAACAGGAGGGTTGTATGTCTCATTGTACAAACAGTGGTATAAAAATTGGTCGAAAACCATAAAACCTTGTCCAAAACTATTGTTTTTCTAGGGTTTCAGAAGGGACGTTAGGGACTTTTTGGGCTCGATTTTGGCGCTGTTCCGTCCTTCAGGGCCACTGTGTTTCCCTGTCCGGGAGGGTGCGTTTTCAGCCTCGGGAGGAAGAGGGTTGTATGTCTCATTGTACTCATTGTACAAACAGTGGTATTAAAAAATAAATAAAATAAAATTGTCGAAAACCATGCAACCTTGTCCAAAACTATTGTTTTTCTAGGGTTTCAGAAGGGACGTTAGGGACTTTTTGGGCTCGATTTTGGCGCTGTTCCGTCCTTCAGGGCCACTGTGTTTCCCTGTCCGGGAGGATGCGTTTTCAGCCTCGGGAGGAAGAGCAGCAGCAGCAACAGGAGCAACAGGAGGGTTGTATGTCTCATTGTACAAACAGTGATATAAAAATAAAAATTGGTCGAAAACCATAAAGCCTTGTCCAAAACTATTGTTTTTCTAGGGTTTCAGAAGGGACGTTAGGGACTTTTTGGGCTCGATTTTGGCGCTGTTCCGTCCTTCAGGGCCACTGTGTTTCCCTGTCCGGGAGGGTGCATTTTCAGCCTCGGGAGGAAGAGCAGCAGCAGCAGCAACAGGAGGGTTGTATGTCTCATTGTACAAACAGTGGTATAAAAATTTGTCGAAAACCATAAAACCTTGTCCAAAACTATTGTTTTTCTAGGGTTTCAGAAGGGACGTTAGGGACTTTTTGGGCTCGATTTTGGCGCTGTTCCGTCCTTCAGGGCCACTGTGTTTCCCTGTCCGGGAGGATGCGTTTTCAGCCTCGGGAGGAAGAGCAGCAGCAGCAACAGGAGCAACAGGAGGGTTGTATGTCTCATTGTACAAACAGTGGTATAAAAATTGGTCGAAAACCATACAACCTTGTCCAAAACTATTGTTTTTCTAGGGTTTCAGAAGGGACGTTAGGGACTTTTTGGGCTCGATTTTGGCGCTGTTCCGTCCTTCAGGGCCACTGTGTTTCCCTGTCCGGGAGGGTGCGTTTTCAGCCTCGGGAGGAAGAGCAGCGGCAGCAACAGGAGCAACAGGAGGGTTCTATGTCTCATTGTACAAACAGTGGTATAAAATTGGTCGAAACACGAAAACATGCAACCTTGTCCAAAACTATTGTTTTTCTAGGGTTTCAGAAGGGACGTTAGGGACTTTTTGGGCTCGATTTTGGCGCTGTTCCGTCCTTCAGAGCCACTGTGTTTCCCTGTCCGGGAGGGTGCGTTTTCAGCCTCGGGAGGAAGAGCAGCAGCAGCAACAGGAGCACAGGAGGGTTCTATGTCTCATTGTACAAACAGTGGTATAAAAATTTGTCGAAAACCATAAAACCTTGTTCAAAACTATTGTTTTTCTAGGGTTTCAGAAGGGACGTTAGGGACTTTTTGGGCTCGATTTTGGCGCTGTTCCGTCCTTCGGGGCCCTGTGTTTCCCTGTCCGGGAGGGTGCGTTTTCAGCCTCGGGAGGAAGAGCAGCAGCAGCAACAGGAGCAACAGGAGGGTTGTATGTTTCATTGTACAAACAGTGGTATAAAAATTGGTCGAAAACTATTGTTTTTCTAGGGTTTCAGAAGGGACGTTAGGGACTTTTTGGGCTCGATTTTGGCGCCGTTCCGTCCTTCAGGGCCACTGTGTTTCCCTGTCCGGGAGGATGCGTTTTCAGCCTCGGGAGGAAGAGCAGCAGCAGCAACAGGAGCAACAGGAGGGTTGTATGTCTCATTGTACAAACAGTGATATAAAAATTGGTCGAAAACCATAAAACCTTGTCCAAAACTATTGTTTTTCTAGGGGTCAGAAGGGACGTTAGGGACTTTTTGGGCTCGATTTTGGCGCTGTTCCGTCCTTCAGGGCCACTGTGTTTCTCCGTTGGGCAGGGTGCGTTTTCAGCCTCGGGAGGAAGAATTGGTTGAAAACTATTGTTTTTCTAGAGTTTCAGAACGGAGGTTAGGCACTTTTTGGGCTCAATTTTGGACACTGCTCCGTCCCTCAGGGCCAGTGTGTTTCCTTGTCCGGCAGAGTGCGTTTTGAGCCTCTGGAGGAAGAGCAACAGGAGCAACAGGAGGGTTCGATGTCTCATTGTACAAACAGTGGTATAAAAAGTTGTCAAAAACTATTGTTTTTCTAGAGTTTCAGAACGGACGTTAGGCACCTTTTGGGCTCGTTTTTTGCGCTGTTCTGTCCTTCAGGGCTACTGTGTTTTCCTGTCCAGCAGGATGCGTTTTGAACCTCGGGAGGAAGAGCAGCAGCAACAACAGGAGCAACAGGAGCAACAGGAGCAACAGCAGCCGCAGCCGCAGCAGAAGCAGCGCAGCACTTTTTCATCATCAGCAGCAGCAGCAGCTAAAGCCTAACAGCGGCAACAACAAGCAGCAGCTTGCAGCAGCAGCAGAAGAAGCAGCGGCTGCAGAAAGAAACCAAAAGTCACCACACAAGATGATCACCACCACACAAAAGTTAAGCCAACGCAGGATGCCCCCATAGGTTCCCGGACTCCAGCCACTACCGGAGAAGACGATCCAAGAAAGGAGTGGAAAGTCTTAGTCACCTTGTCAGTGACCCCAGTCCCTATGGAGCGCAGCTCGGACCTTAGAGCCAAAAACAAGGTCCTCACTGTGGCCAGACTGTACATTGAGCCCGCTCTCCCCGAAGGTTGAGAGTGAACCGGTCGGTGACCCAGTCGTTAGCGATCTCATGTATCCCAGGGGAATACACCTGTCTTGCGACAGGACCCTAACACTGTTAGGGAGGAACCGACGGTCTTGTCCACCGTGAGCTTAGCTACCCAACGATGAATATTGATCGTTAGCCAACGCGTTGCCCCGTTGACCCCTCCTCGAGACAAGTCCCCAAGTCTCTAAGAGGTTCACCGACCTTGCCTGTTCCCCCGTGTCATCATTGGGTGTTGCTACCCTAGACACAAGGTAAGGTGAGACCCGTCGTCCCGTACCACGTGTGTACCAATCGGTCTGGGAGAACCCCGAGATACCGCACGATCACCCAAGGATGTGCGCAAACACAAACGAGGGTGTGACATGAGGAGCAACCCAACATGTCAACACACGCCGACTAGGGGGTACCAAGGTACCGTGCAACAATAACAACAACAACAACAACAACAACAACAACAACAACAACAACAACAACAACAGCAGCAGCAGCAGCAACAGCAACAGCAACAGCAACAGCAACAGCAACAGCAACAGCAAGAAGAAGAAGAAGAAGAACAAGTAGAACAAGTAGAACAAAAACCGGACGCTGAAGGAAATTGCACCTTATTCCTCAGCTCGTTTGCCACTCTGTCTGCGGGCACGCGCGACCATTCGGTTGTTTATGCTTGCTCTGAATTCGCCCCGCTGCTCTGCTGCTGCGGACACAAGTTCTGCAAGTTGGGCATGTGTGCGCATACCGCATGGTCGGACGGAGGCTACCGTTTTCGACGCGGAACTGCTTCCCACAAACGTGACGGTGATCAATGTGTCCAGAAGCTATGGAGGAAGTTACCTCCCCGTTACAAAAAGGACACGTGTATACATACTCCGGCGACTTTTGGCGTGACGCCGGAGGAGCCTGCGCTACGCAATCACTTTTGCTCGCATCCGTCGCACTACTCGCTTGGAAATGTTTTACGCGACTTTGACCATCGCTATTTCGACGTTCGGCAATCGCTTCCCAAGTCTCGCGGAGAACGCGTGCGCGACGGAGTCGCTTGCGCAGAGGTTCTAATCGCGCAGCGGCGGACGTGGCAGCACGCTTGCGGATTGTATCCTGCACCATGGCAGCACGGCATGTATTGCATGTTTGCGTGCCATTCTTTCCTGATGGCCGTCTGGAGATAAAGCTGGAAAATTGTTGGTGCGGCTTTCGTTGGCGACAGGTCGCGCACTTCCACGAGCCGCGAGTTTTAGTTTGGCAACATAGGCACAATCTTCGTTCAGGTTTTCTCGTGTGCCATGCGGCGGTGCAGAAAAATTCCTTTGTTTGGTTCTTGTTGCAAACAAAACATTTTTTTTTGGTGTCGCATGAAAGGCAGACGCGATACATGCTCCACCGCGGGTTGTGATGCTTTGACGGAAAGTGTGCTGCGCCGTGCCACAGGCCGCACTGTGTGCATCGATAGGGCATGCCGGCTTCGCGCTTCTGCGCTGTGCATTCTTTGCACACGCGATACGTTTCCTGTTTCCATTGTGCTTTGGTGAACGCGTCTTTGCGCTTCATCTCGCCACATTCGTGGCACGGCCTTTCATCCAGATATTTCTTGCGCAATGCGTCCCAGTCCACCGGCTCCTGCTTCCACACGTCCAGAAGAAGTTGTCGTCCGAGCGGCAGGCCTTCTTGAAAAGGCGCCAGCGGGAACGGTCGGTAGATCAAGATCTTCTGTCGTGTGCGGCTCCGCGTCATCCCAATGTACGCCCCTATTGGGTCAGCACCGACCATGTCAACGATCACGCCCGGCTCTATTGTGCTTCCTTGCGCGCCGTAGAACGTGTCAGCGAAGTCGGGCGCGATGGGAAATTGGCACCGGGTGACTTTCAATTGTGGGTTGGTGCGGCCCGCGTCCAAAAACCACATTCCACTTTGCACGCTCACTGGGAAGACGTTCTCTTGATCGATGCCTGGGATAGTCCACCGTGTGCGTGTTTCAAAACGCACAAAGATATACTCGGGAAGTTTGTTCCAAATGACTGCTCCATCTGCCGACGCTGTTTCTGTTTCAACGCGAGACCACCCGCAAACTGTTCCATGACACCCTTTCAAAATCTTGAACTCCTTTCGGTAGAGATGTTCTCGCGCTTGCACTGGCATACCAATGCACAGCGGAAGGACGCCGTACCGGTTGCCGCAGTCAGCGTCGCTGCGCCGCAGCCACATGAGCTTGTCGTGAGCAATGGCCAGCCAACATTCCAGCACTGCGCTTGCACTCCGCAGCTGCGCTGGCATGGTTTGCGCCGGGTGAATTACACCATATGTTACACACAGGAAAAAAGCTAAAATGTTAGACTTTCTTCTCTGCTTTTTCTATAATCTTTTGGGCGTGTCCCATCATTTCGAACGGGCCATATTTCGTAGCTCTCAGCTCTCGTTGCTGCAGTCCAACTAGAATAGCTTCAATCCAAAAAAAAGTTGTGTAGCTATCTTATACCACCACCTAAGCTGGAGCTTTCTTGTCATGATAGCTTTTGGCAATTTGGTCTTATGTCTCTTGGCCCATATGCACATAGATGTGTTGTTGGGTTCAGAGTAAGCTTCTAATTCAACTGTCTCGTCATGCAGCCAGCACCTTACTGCAATTGATCCGAAAGCTGCACCAGTTACGCATGATCCTGCATGTGATAATGCATTTGCCAAAGTTTCGCGTCACACAGCTTGCCTGTTTCACCAGCAATCCCCGATTCTTTACCGGGGTCGGCGGCAGGGGCGGCAGCCCTTAAATATATATATATATCCATGTTCCGACAGCAGGAGAGACAACACCTCGAAACCAGAAATGGACCCCACAACATCAAAAAAACACATCTCCACTTAGTCCACTTCCATCCATATCCAGTCCATATCCAGCCTCTGCTTCTCAGACAAGGCCTGCCGCAGCTGGCGGCAATGCTCAGCGGCATCCAGCACCAGCCGATCCTGGGCCAAGTTGATGGGAATCCACCCATCAGGAACACATGGATCAGTTGAAACATTTAGAATTATATCAAATAGATATTATGTTTACCAATATCATGAATTATCGTTATATAATTATCATTAAATTATAACTATAATGTAGGATGTATATCCATATTATGTAACACAGAAGGATATGATCAGTGGTACAGTCGTACATAATAAAGGGTGGAAGTGCTGACCAGGATGAAACTGTGTGGGTGAATTTTTAAGCCATGAAATGGTGAGCCATCTTTGACCGGTGAAACGCCCAACCGCGCCTGAACATCCACCACAGGCAATTGAACTTGCGGCGCCAACATGGCAGCCACTGCAGGACCATTGCGCCACACCGGAGTGGCTTTATGTCTTGTGCATTTTAGTGGCTTGTTACGGCTTGTTTGATCTTTTTCACCGAAGTGTGATGTCATGCTAAAAATTGCTAAAGACTTCCTGGTACATAACACCAGTCACTCAATGATCTTAATATGTTTGCATGTGTTTGCTTTTCATGTTGAAACTGTTCCGAAGCTGGTAAGTCACAGCTTGACCCAAATGGGATCAATTTCCGGCGTCCCAAGTTCAGCTCTGAAACTGGTGAAAGTTGCACCTGTTTCCCAGGACTTCTGAAACTTTGCCCCTGCAGCTAAGGCAACATAGGGCCTACCATCCGCGCCGGCTCCATGTCCTGATTGTCTTACGTACTGTCTTAATTCTTGGCATCTTAACTCTGCTTCCCAACCATCTTATGTCCTAACTCCTTGGGTGTTACAAGATTTTCTGAGTGCCTTTGCTCATGTCCATGCTTCATGTAGAGCCAATGTACATTGATGCGCTGCCCATCGGAAAGATTTCTGCGCTGCTTGCACCCATTCCCCAGACTTTTGACCCTCGCATTCATGCGGAAGGAAATGTCAAAGCACGTGCACGCGTGCAGGTGAGACTTGCGACTTGTGCCTATCAAACAACGTCACGTGACTGCCACACAAGGTCTTCAAAGTTTAGGGTCCACCAGTCGCCATTCATGTCTTCAACCATCAAGTGCCTTGGGTCCTTGGAGAAAAAATGTTGTATTGTGTCGTATTGATTTGTACTGTTTTGTGTTGCCCTAGTGTTACAAGATGTTACAATTTCTACCTGAGTCTGCCAAGTACCTGACTCTGCCCGCCACTATTTCAGGCGGAGCACCTGCACGCTGGTGTCTGGATTGCACCTGGGGGCGCCAGGTCACCAAGCCAGCATTGAAACAGCGGGGCAAGTGGCGCGACGTCCAAAAACCACGACAGAAATTCCCATCTTCTGGTATAGCAGTATAGAGCAGTAAGCTTAGCAGTATAGCATAGTATAGCAGCATAGCAAACTGCTCACCCCACTTGAGAAAACAAGTCACAATTCCCTGCAACATCCATATCCAAACTCCCAGACCCTGTTATCACCGGAGCACCACACAATCGCTGAGGTCGGAACAGCAGGATGCACGGTAACCATCCAACGCCTCCCTCGATTTGCTGTCGAAACTTGGGCCTTGGAGGCCGACCCCAACCTGTAGGGATGACTGGAGAAGGGCAGTGACCAACCAGTGACCGTGCAGTGACCTCAGAAAAAACTCGGTGTGTTGGTTGAAGTTGGTTGAAGTTGGTTGAAGTTGGTTGAAGTTGGTTGAAGTTGGTTGTTTGGTGGTTCCAAACGCCCAAAATGATTCAAGATTGTCCCAAGTCAGGATGGAAATCGGGGAAGAATTCATGCCAAATCTCCAAGTTTGGGGGTCCAGTCATTCTTGGGAACCCAACCTCCGATGCAATTCCGCTTGTGCAAGACCGAATCACTCAGTTTCTACCCCACATGAAACAACTCTGGTGGCATAAAAGATGACAACCACCGTTTCCACAAACCATGGGACCAGCAACCCCCCGCTGAGCCCACGACACATGCTGATGATATCGGCCTGTGCATACCAAGCTTACAAGGCTTGGCTCATAAAATGAAAGTACCACCACAGTTAATCCCTTGCAAATCATTGCAGATCCATGGTGTGTAATCTATATTTCCTTCCTATTTGGTCATCCCGTAACAAAAGCAAAATTAAGATTGCAAATGATTTTGTTGTGAACGGCTCATCAACATGGTAGTGTGATGCCTACTAGAGAAACATGAATGGCTGTGCAACCACTTTCATTATAGAAGTCCGGCACTGCAATCGGTAGTCCGCACTCAGAAATTTGCCTAGACATGGGGGGAATTTAATGATCCTGCATAATCTAATCCCCAGGAAACAACATTTAAACAACCATCGAGTTCCCAACAAATCCCAAAGCAGCAGCCTCGTTCATCGGTGACCATAAAGCATACATGGCCCAACAACTGCCCCGTTGTATCTACGGCCTGGTCTGCTACCAGGCTGGGGGAGTTGCCCCCATGGCGACGTACCCATCATGTCCGGAAAAAATGTCACTGTTGAGATACAAAATAATGATAGATTTGAAAAGCTTTTATATATCTTTATATATACTATTTTATACTATTATATAATCACTATTTTGGTGTCCCCTGTGGCGAGAAGCCCTCACTTCAGAGACCCTTTGAGCATGGCGTCGTTCGATTGCCACACCCTCGTGCCATGATGTTCCTCCAGCCAAATTGACAACTGAATCCCAAACCAATAAAATATCAACAAAATACCCAGCAAACATTTGACATGTCATCCCTGCCATCATACATCATCCGAAATCAGCCCATTCCATTCCCTTGCGAACCTCCGTGAAGTTGATTTGCACCTGGCAACCTAGATGTCCCTTTGGCAAATCTGGTCGCTGCCGCTGTCCGAAGCCCTGAATAAAGGGACCTGCACGGGGTCGCATTTCGAGGAATGAACGTCCTGCCCTCAACCACTAGTCATTGAAGACTGCAGATAAATGCACTTTGAATATATTACAATAATATGTTTTTTCAGGGTTCTATCACAAGATATTGGGCTCTATAGATATTATATATATATTATAATAGAGAGAGAGAGATGTGTGTTAAAGTGTTAAAGTGCTAAAGTTCAAAGGGGTCAATTCATGTCAATTCCATAATTTCCATAGAATTCCGTGCATCGTGTATCTTCCCTTGCGGCCTCCCGGTGCGCCCATAGCACCCAGGCGTCCTTCAGAGGCAGAGCCGCCTGGTCAAAGTGCGGACCACCCAAAATGCCAGAGGCGAACGGATCAACAAGAATATTGGGTAATTTGGGTAATTTTTTATTGTTGATTTCTTATTGGTAATTTCTTATTGGGTAATATTGACCCACCAACATTTGGTGATTTCTTATTGGGTAATTTTTTGAACTGACCACACAACAATGGAATGTGTTGATATGTGTTGATAACAAAATGATCCAGTGATGTTTCTAGAGGACTTGACAATCTCAGAGGAGCAAAAACATCAGTGTCAGCACACAGAACGCCTGGATGAACCCATTCGCTCTGAGGCCTCGACCTAAACACATAAACACACCTCCACAACTGCCAAAGAAGTTGGCCTCTGACAAAAGTCGCTGGTGCTTGACCATCTGAGATGACAATGATGATAATGATAGTGGTTGTAAAATCTTACCTGCAGGAGATTGATTCTACCTCTATGACTGAGTATCTCATAGTACCTCGAAGACTGGCAGCCACCACTCATTTCCGGGTTGGAACAAAAAATCACGAAGATTCACGAAGTGTCCCACGTTGTCCAGCAGAGAAACACGAAAAGCAACAAGCCATCTGTCTGGACCTATCTGCAACCCACCTGGCTCAGATCCGCATCGGGAGGGGCAATGCCGATGATGATGGGATGGCTCTCCGGACAATCCTGGGGCTGCGCGGGCTGCGCGGGCTGCACAAAATTCCCCCACCGACCAGTGCCATGTGCTGACTCTGTCCTGCAGGCTGACCGCCAACTCGAAGGATGGATCGTCCATCTGGGCCACACGGCAGTTAGGTGAAAGAAGTTGGATCAAATGGGCTTTCAAATGAAAACATCTCCAAAGTCGACATCAAAATCTGCCAAAAATGCCTCCCATTGGTAATATAAAGCGGGTGTGCTCTGGGTATCACTGCTGTTGAGACATTCTTAGATATCTATAGATATCTTAGATCTACAGCGCCATCTCGGGATGCTCATAGCAGTCATAGCATGATCAGTTTCGAGCTCCAAACATTGGCTCTGGCAAAGATGGCTCCACCGCTCCACTGCTCATTCCGGAGGATGTCCTGGGGTTTTCGGGTCAGAATGGGTTAGGTCTGGCTTCAATATGATCATGCTCTTCATCCATCTCCAATGTTCAGGGTGAGAATTTTCCTATTTCTGTCCTCTTGGAACTAGCTGCAAGACATTTTGGGCTGAAGTTGCGCCCTGGTCAACAATTCAAAGGTATGATTCGGTATGATCATTCTACTTTGGCTGAAGATGTCACTGTTTCCTTGTGTCATGCGGGAATCTTACAGGATCGCCATTCCCCTCCATAGGTTGTTTCCCCCCCGAACCAGTCGTCTCGCTTGCATTGGACACCTGCTGGAACTTCAGGTTCTCTGTCCATGCGAGGAGCTGAAAACTACAACCAGTCCTCAGGCGCCCCGCGAAGCTGGTTCCAACCCATCCTGAATAAAATTTGGGCCCACATGAATTATTGGGATGACAGTTAGCTGAGATAGAAAAGGAAAAGAAAACGCAGTTGACACCACCAATCAGTCGGGTTGCAGACATACAAGATCATCCAAGTATTTCATTCATGTTCCCATGTCCTCAAAGCCATTGACATAGTGCATGCCATAACCATACTTCCATACTCCGACAACATGTGTGTTATCTGGCAGTACAGCCGACAGTTGCGATGCTCATCGCCCTGAGTTCCAGGCACAATTTTTACTTCTTTCTCCTGGCTGATGCTGAAAGGAAAATTTTAAACCATTGATACCCTGTCTGCGGTGGTTTCTGCGAAGGCCACATTGAAGATCAGGATGATCCGGAGTGAATTGATGATTCATTGATAATTCATTGATGATTCATTGATGATTCATTGAATCTTCGAATCCTTGATTCATTGGCTCATTCCAGAAAAAACATAGATTAGACATTCATTTGGGAAACCATCCTAGTTTTGTATACCGTTACAGTATGTTGGCATCAAATGTGGAAGAACACTCCATAACAGGTACTGTCTCGAATGTGGAAGAACACTTCATCTGCGCCAGTCAAACTGGTGTGGTTTGAATGACCCATACATCAGATTTTGCGCTTTGGCTTGTGAACAGCTTAGGCGCTTCTTGTTCTGCTAAGGTTTTTTTGGATCTCGAAAGATCCGTCAGTTTGGAAGGTGTCCACATCCACATCTACACCATACTTAACAACTGGTCCCACACCGCCTGCGACTGTTTCACAGCCTGGGCTTGCTCTTGGTGCCTATCCACGTGACACAAGCCACTTCCCAGTCATTATCAGACTACAGGAACTGCCAACGTCCTTCGTGGAGGGAAAAAACAATGATGTGCAGGATTACAAGAGATTACAAGTATCATGATGGCAAGTATGACATTGCAAGTATGACATTGCAAGTATGACACTTGCCATGATCATAAATAATATAAATAGAAGGAGTGTCTTGCCCTCACAGAAAGTATGCCTCATCCTGCAAAAAAACACCTCAGTCATCCCTAACCTTGTTAGTTATGTTAGTTTCATCCTACCAATCCTACCAAAATCAACCAATTGCCACATTCAGATAGCCACCTGGCTTCAGGTTTGCTTTCACGAAGGGCTCTCTTCAACTCCTCCAAGCGCCTCACATGGCACTGACTTAAAGTGATTTTCACAACCATTGGGCGTGATCATGGCATGACCACGGCATGACCACGACCATGGATCCTTGGAAACTACAATAAGCATAAATAAGCTAAATAAGGACGATGAACATCCTGCATTATTTAGTCTGGTAGTATTTGCAGATACCACATCAAACACTCCTGGAAGTTAACTATCACCAGTTATCCTCCAACTGGGAACAAATGCGAATTCAGCCGCCCTTCTTTGCCAAGCAGCCCCTGCTTGCGGTGGAGCAAGAACTCAATCACAGCCTGGTCAAAAGCTGGCTGCACAGGGGGTGAACTGCCTGAAGCCAGGGCTGTGACATGTTATGACCTTTCAAAATCTTTCAAAATGGCCAATTCTGATAGAAAGTTGATCCAAGGTGATACGGATGGGTGACTTAGCACAACCCCAGCCCCTGCGGCACCTGCTTCTCCAAGTATTGCGACATGAAGTCATCTGACTTCGACCCACCTGGCTGCCGATCTTTCAAAATCCAGTCTTCTAAAAAACTACAGTTCTTAAGTCAGAAAGTGTGTTTTGGTTGTGTAAACCATCCAAAATCTTCCAAAATCTCGTTGAAAAAAGGCGCAGCTGCCGCCTTTTTTTCGGCCCGCTGCCTCCGCGGAATTCACAGAAGCCCACATGGACGGCTGCATTGATGCAGCTCTCCACAAGACCAGAGGTGAAACTCATGGCAACTGGGGGAACCAAAAAAGTAAAGGCTCTGATTTCCATCATTGGCTCAAAAGAAACACAAGAATTCTGAAACAGGACTTTAAATATCTTTAAATATTCAAACAATCAGCAAAATCCACAAATTGAGCTGAACATCATTTCCCCCAGCTCTAGAAAAGCCCACATTCATGGACTGCTCGTTCTATGCCTTTGTCAACCTGGCAAGCACCCCGACGCTGTTGGGGGCTCTGCTCGAACGGGTTGCACCATTGATTGATATCAACAAGTCAACCATTGGGAACCGTGGGGACCGCAAACTCTCAACTTCTCAGTACACCAGCACCTGGCACCAGCTGCGGGACGACGGTCAAACATAGACGGTCAAACTACCTGGGTCAATTTCACCTGGAAAGAGCCTGACGCTAAGAGGGTTGCTGCTCCGTGCGAAGCGGAACTTGCAGGGTGGCATGTGAGATCAAATCCAAAGCTCTGACCTCAAGAATTGAGGTTAGACAAGACATGGAAGAAAATGAAAAAAAACCTAAACATTGATAGCTGTCAATATAGTCACTAGATGTCACTGGTCACTAGTCACTGGCCAAACGGTTCACACCGGCTGGGCCACCCCACTGGTGCACATCATTGGGGAATGTTTGGCCACTTCTCCCGTGTACATGGGTGGCTCTGCACGGCCCCAGATCCGTTGGAAGGTACTGTCCTGGGATCACAGCTTTTGACCCACAGGTGGCCATGGTATGCCATGGTCATCATCTGGGTTTCTCCAAAAAACTTCCTCAAATCCATTGAAATTCGGTGAACCCAAGGTGTCTGCGCGCTTCACCGCCTCACTGGAACTGGGCTGCCCGGGCCATTGGCCGATTCTGTGGGAGGAACTTCTCCAGGTTTGTGCGCCGCATGGTGGCCAGCTCCTGCACAATTTAGCTTGGCACACCACATCACCAAATACCAATGAATTCACGAGATGTTGGAACCCCAGCTACCCAGTGAGAAGCCCGGAAATTGGGGTTGAAACCTCAAATACCAAGGTAATTGGCCTCCTGGCAGACTCAGGAAACTCATCGTCCCATCCAACTTGGGGTTAGTCTAAGAAGTCGCCAGGTTTTGAGGCAAATCCCAACTCTTGATTGCGCATTTCTCGTATTTCTCGTCCAGCAGGGGACCAGAAATGTTGGGTCCGAATCTGTTTCTGAATGAAGCCCTTCATGAGCTTTGAGGCAGAGTCCCAGCACGCCTCATGTCCACTTGAGGATGGCGGACGGCTGGAGAAGGGAGTGCCCCTGTCCTTGGCCAACAAGGATCTTGCAAACCAAGTACAAGAAATAGTTGGAGAAATGTGTACATACTGTATCTGTCAGATATAGATCACCCGCCAATTGTCACGGATGTCTGGGACTGCTCTGCACCGTGGTCTCTTTAACTTCAACTCAAACTGCACCATTGCACTGATCAGCGAGAGGTCCTCACGACCCCTCTGGTCCCTTTCTTTTCACTGTTCGTCGCTGCAAAAGGGCTCACGCATCAGTGGCCGTCGCGGCTTCCCAGCATTGGTTTCGCGGACACCAAGCGGCCACACCAGACACAAATTCACTTAGGAACGAAATCTTTCGAGGACCTGAGCTGTGAATCGTGCAAGCTGCATGGGGCGGTTACAGGTGGCTCTTCTGTGACCCCTCAATCAACTCTTTGGAACGGGATACCGGGGATACCTTGTGAAGGGGTCATTGATAATCTGTTCTTGATCCTTGGATGTTATACCACAACATACCATATAACATGTCAACCACAGACAAAAAGAAATATCCGCCGACCCCTGCCTAGCCTTGGCCCAGGCGGGGCGGCGCCTGGGATCACCGCAGGTGTGCGGCTTTGGCCTGCTAGGACCTCGGCCTGCACGGTCCACCAGACACCAAACCCTTTGCCACTGCCTTCCCAAGTCACCGCGAACACATTGCCCTGCAGCGGAGGCCTTTGCCAGCGCTTGGCCATGTCGCCATATCGCCATACCCCACTCCATCCATGTAGAGGGTGACAAAACCTGCGCGAAGCACGGTCCATCAGGACACAAGACCCCTCTGTGGGCCTTTTCCGCTTTGCTGCTGCCTTCCCAAGTCACCGCGAACACGTCGTTGCCCTGCAGCGGCAGCCCTTTGCCAGCGCCTGGCCGTGTTGCCATACTCCATTTAGAGGGTTTCAAAACGTGTGCGAAGCACGGCCCATCACGACACAAAACCCGTCTGTGGGCCTTTACCGCTTTGCCGCTGCCTTCCCAAGTCACCGCGAACACGTTGCCCTGCAGCGGCAGCCCTTTGCCAGCGCCTGGCTAGTCGCAATACTCCGTTCAGAGAGTTAGAGGGTGACAAAACCTGCGCGAAGCACGGTCCATCAGGACACAAGACCCCTCTGTGGGCCTTTACCGCTTTGCCACTGCCTTCACAGGTCACCGCGAACACGTTGCCCTGCAGCAGCAGTCCTTTGCCAGCGCCTGGCCAGTCGCCATACTCCATTTAGAGGGTTTCAAAACGTGCGCGAAGCACGGCCCATCACGACAGAAAACCCGTCTGTGGGCCTTTACCGCCATTTGCCGCTGCCTTCCCAAGTCACCGCAAACACGTTGCCCTGCAGCGGCAGCCCTTTGCCAGCGCCTGGCTAGTCGCAATACTCCATTTAGAGGGTTTCAAAACGTGCGCGAAGCACGGGCCATCAGGACACAAAACCCCCGTGTGGGCCTTTACCGCTTTGCCACTGCCTTCCCAGGTCACCGCGAACACGTTGCCCTGCAGCAGCAGTCCTTTGCTAGCGCCTGGCTAGTCGCAATACTCCGTTCAGAGAGTTAGAGGGTGACAAAACCTGCGCGAAGCACGGTCCATCAGGACACAAGACCCCTCTGTGGGCCTTTACCGCTTTGCCACTGCCTTCACAGGTCACCGCGAACACGTAACCTGCGCGAAGCACGGGCCATCAGGACACAAAACCCCCGTGTGGGCCTTTACCGCTTTGCCACTGCCTTCCCAGGTCACCGCGAACACGTTGCCCTGCAGCAGCAGTCCTTTGCTAGCGCCTGGCTAGTCGCAATACTCCGTTCAGAGAGTTAGAGGGTGACAAAACCTGCGCGAAGCACGGTCCATCAGGACACAAGAGCCCTCTGTGGGCCTTTACCGCTTTGCTGCTGCCTTCCCAGGTCACCGCGAACACGTTGCCCTGCAGCGGCAGCCCTTTGCCAGCGCCTGGCCATGTCGCCATACTCCATTTAGAGGGTTTCAAAACGTGCGCGAAGCACCGCCCATCACGACACAAAACCCGTCTGTCGGCCTTTACCGCTTTGCCGCTGCCTTCCCAGGTCACCGCACACACGTTGCCCTGCAGCGGTAGCCCTGTGCCAGTGCCTGGCCATGTCGCCATAATCCATGTACCGCCTTGCCACTGCTTCCCCTTGTCACCGTGAACACGTTGCCCTGCAGCGGCAGCCCTTTGCCAGCGCTTGGCCATGTCGCCATATCGGCATACTCCACTCCATCCATTTAGAGGCATTTAGAGGGTTTCGCAACCTGCGCGAAGCACGGGCCATCAGGACACAAAACCCCCGTGTGGGCCTTTACCGCTTTGCCACTGCTTTCCCAGGTCACCGCGAACACGTTGCCCTGCAGCAGCAGTCCTTTGCCAGCGCCTGGCCAGTCGCCATACTCCATTTAGAGGGTTTCAAAACGTGCGCGAAGCACGGCCCATCACGACACAAAACCCGTCTGTGGGCCTTTACCGCTTTGCCACTGCTTTCCCAAGTCACCGCAAACACGTTGCCCTGCAGCAGCAGCCCTTTGCCAGCGCCTGGCCATGTCGCCATAATCCATTTAGAGGGTTTCAAAACGTGCGCGAAGCACGGTCCATCAGGACACAAAACCCCTCTGTGGGCCTTTACCGCTTTGCCACTGCCTTCCCAGGTCACCGCGAACACGTTGCCCTGCAGCAGCAGTCCTTTGCCAGCGCCTGGCCAGTCGCCATACTCCATTTAGAGGGTTTCAAAACGTGCGCGAAGCACGGCCCATCACGACAGAAAACCCGTCTGTGGGCCTTTGCCGCTTTGCCGCTGCCTTCCCAAGTCACCGCAAACACGTTGCCCTGCAGCGGCAGCCCTTTGCCAGCGCCTGGCTAGTCGCAATACTCCATTTAGAGGGTTTCAAAACGTGCGCGAAGCACGGGCCATCAGGACACAAAACCCCCGTG
This sequence comes from Cladocopium goreaui, assembly GCA_947184155.2. Taxonomy (NCBI): domain Eukaryota; class Dinophyceae; order Suessiales; family Symbiodiniaceae; genus Cladocopium; species Cladocopium goreaui. The sequence goes on from CAMXCT020005556.1 coordinate 320,275, forward strand.
TGGGCCTTTACCGCTTTGCCACTGCCTTCCCAGGTCACCGCGAACACGTTGCCCTGCAGCGGCAACCCTTTGCCAGCGCCTGGCTAGTCGCAATACTCCGTTCAGAGAGTTAGAGGGTGACAAAACCTGCGCGAAGCACGGTCCATCAGGACACAAGAGCCCTCTGTGGGCCTTTACCGCTTTGCTGCTGCCTTCCCAGGTCACCGCGAACACGTTGCCCTGCAGCGGCAGCCCTTTGCCAGCGCCTGGCCATGTCGCCATACTCCATTTAGAGGGTTTCAAAACGTGCGCGAAGCACCGCACATCACGACACAAAACCCGTCTGTCGGCCTTTACCGCTTTGCCGCTGCCTTCCCAGGTCACCGCACACACGTTGCCCTGCAGCGGTAGCCCTGTGCCAGTGCCTGGCCATGTCGCCATAATCCATGTACCGCCCTGAAACTGCTTCCCCTTGTCACCGTGAACACGTTGCCCTGCAGCGGCAGCCCTTTGCCAGCGCTTGGCCATGCCGCCATATCGGCATACTCCAATCCATCCATTTAGAGGCATTTAGAGGGTTTCGCAACCTGCGCGAAGCACGGGCCATCAGGACACAAAACCCCCGTGTGGGCCTTTACCGCTTTGCCACTGCTTTCCCAGGTCACCGCGAACACGTTGCCCTGCAGCAGCAGTCCTTTGCCAGCGCCTGGCCAGTCGCCATACTCCATTTAGAGGGTTTCAAAACGTGCGCGAAGCACGGCCCATCACGACACAAAACCCGTCTGTGGGCCTTTACCGCTTTGCCACTGCTTTCCCAAGTCACCGCAAACACGTTGCCCTGCAGCAGCAGCCCTTTGCCAGCGCCTGGCCATGTCGCCATAATCCATTTAGAGGGTTTCAAAACGTGCGCGAAGCACGGTCCATCAGGACACAAAACCCCTCTGTGGGCCTTTACCGCTTTGCCACTGCCTTCCCAGGTCACCGCGAACACGTTGCCCTGCAGCAGCAGTCCTTTGCCAGCGCCTGGCCAGTCGCCATACTCCATTTAGAGGGTTTCAAAACGTGCGCGAAGCACGGCCCATCACGACACAAAACCCGTCTGTGGGCCTTTACCGCTTTGCCACTGCCTTCCCAGGTCACCGCAACACGTTGCCCTGCAGCGGCAGCCCTGTGCCAGCGCCTGGCCATGTCGCCATACTCCATTTAGAGGGTTTCAAAACGTGCGCGAAGCACGGCCCATCACGACACAAAACCCGTCTGTGGGCCTTTACCGCTTTGCCGCTGCCTTCCCAGGTCACCGCACACACGTTGCCCTGCAGCGGTAGCCCTGTGCCAGTGCCTGGCCATGTCGCCATAATCCATTTTACCGCCTTGCCACTGCTTCCCCCGGTCACCGCAGCGCCTGGCCATGTCGCCAGAATTCATGTAGAGGGTGTTAAAACCTGCGTGAAGCACGGTCCATCAGGACACAAAACCCCGCTGTGAGCCTTTACCGCTTTGCCACTGCTTTCTCAAGTCACCGCGAACACGTTGCCCTGCAGCGCCAGCCGTTTGCCAGCGCCTTGGCACTGCCACGTGGCAATAATCCATTTCCTTCTCTCCAGGTTCACTCCATTGCCAGCGCCTTGCCAAGTCACAGACCTGTCTCTATTGGGTTTGGTCTTGCCATGCGTGTCAGAAGCTCCGTTGGGTTCCTTACCTTGCTACCCACCTTTCTCGTTCACAGGGCCGTCCAGATGGTGCGCTATGCTTGACGCGGATTCGTCCGGTAGCACGTGCTGACCACACAACCGTCCCACACAGTGGGCACTTGTGTGCAGGATAACATCGGATAACATCGGATAACCATGGCCCTCCAAATGGGGGTCGGCGGCACCAGGGCGTTAGCCCATTTATATTAATAAAATGCCTTCAATCTCAGGAACTTGCAGTGTAGAGCACCACGCTCTTGACCTCCAGAAATTCAAGCGCCGTACGGGCAGCCTGATATTTTCGCTGATCGGGTGGAAAGCCCAGCCGCAGGTTGGCTTCGGCCTCATTCAGCCCTTCCGTGTCTTGCAAGACATAGGCCCGGAGCTTGTTGCTCAGACCAATGCCCTTCCCTTCCTGGCCCTGCAAATACCTGGCAGCGATTCCGGGGTTCAGCTGGGATTGTGATTCTTTCTCACTTGGACAACCTGACTTGTTCATAGTTTGTTGGATCATATTGTTGATCATATTGCTAAGCACTCACAGGGAAAAAGTTTGGGTGGAACCTGTTGTAACCTGCACATGGATTACATAATATGTATACTTACAATAAACATGTAAACATACTTATACATATTATATATATATGTGTGGATATATATCATATATATATAATGTGTGTGTAGTTACCTATATACTTATACCTGTACCACACACGCTCATACACATGTACGCTGCATCTTGATTTTTGGCACAAATCATCTTTCAGCAGACCAGTTTGCAGTAAGATTCCACAAGGATGACAGGAGCTGCCCAGCACGGTTTCGATGAAGCTCCGCAGCTGTGGGCCGCACTGACAGCGCGTGCTGCCCAAGGCATCCCCCAAGAAACATTCCTGCCAGGCAGCAATGGCGAGGAAAAAAGGCACAGGTGTTTTCTGTATGGAGACCACAGGAGATGTCTATAGAATTCTATGCGTAGATAATCGTACATAGTAGATACAGGCATCGCACAGGGTATATATATATGTATAGTTATGTGTATATATATATATGTATATGTATATATGATATGATATATGTATATATATATATATGTATATGTATATATGATATGATATATGTATATATATATATGTATATATATATATGTCGCTATTCCGCCTTTATATTTATATGTAGTAAAGATTTAGATTTAGATATTTGGTTGGTTGGGTCGTCAATAATGTTACATGGTATGATGTTCCTTCCCCGCTTTCTGCATCTGTTTCACCCCCAATCCCTCGGGTTTTGCAGCTGAGCAGCGGAGTGCACCCGCACGGGGACGTCTTCCTTTTGGGCCACGTCACCTTTCACCACTGCCACGCAGCGTGCTCCTTCCTCCTCGGGAAAGACCTCGACACTGTCGTGCAGAAACCGATCATTTTGGTCAATTTTTCATATTTTTTTGGTACTGCCCACGCGTAAAAATCGTGTAATTTACAATGTTTTCGTGCCTTTGGCATCCAAAAAAAGCTTCTGACAACATGCAGGAAACTGCGTAAATACAAATGTTTTTGCTAGGCCCGGGCCACAAAACACTGTAAATACCGTGATTCTTGCTCGCAGAGGCTCAAAACCTCGTAAATACCGTGGTTTTGCGTTGGCGCGGAGCCAAAAACATCGGTATTTACGGTGTTTTTTGTTCCGAGAATGTGACAAATCGCGAAAGCACCGCCCATTTGACGCTTTTTGGGGGTTTGCAAAAACCGTCGATTTGACGATTTTGGGGGGTTTGCAAAAAGTACCAACTACAAAGATAACAACGACAACGACCACAGGACCAAGCAGCAACAGCTATAACAACAATAACAACAACGACGACAACGACGACGACGCCGACGACGACGAAGACGACGACAACAACGACAACGACGACAACGACGACACTGACGACAATGACGACAAGGATGACAACAAGGACAACGACAACGACAACACGAACAAGAACAAGAACGAGAACGAGAAGGAGGACCAGAAGCAACAACAACGACGACGACGACAACAACAACAACAACAACAACGACGACGACAATGACGCTGACGACAACGAAGATGCAGCTCGCAGCATGTCATGTCCGCAAGTTCAGATGAAATCCCCCTCTCTCTTTCCCTCCCCCGACCCCTACAGGCATCGCCGGTGTGCGAAGCTCTACAATATAAATATAGACAGATATAGATACAAATATAGATACAGATATAGATACAGATATAGATACAGATATAGATGCAGATATAGATGCAGATATACACAGTCAGATATACACAGTCAGATTTACACAGTCATATACAGATATCAGATATACAAAGACAAAGTCATTTGGATTATTCGGCTTGGCCGTCTTAGCCTAGGCACCAAGGTTTGCAGCGGCTCTTCCACTCCCTGCAGCCTTTCCCACGCCATCGCTTCCGGAGCACCCGGCTGCCGCTGTTGCCCCCGGCGCACCACCTGCGCCCGCACCACACACACCGCCGTCAGCCCGAAAACCAAGGCAGACGAGGCAGACGTGGCGGACGTGGAGACCGAGATTATTCGGCTTTGGAACCACAGCGATGACAGGCGGCTTCGCTCTCCAAGTCTTGGATGCGGCCATGGCGAAGCCAAGGGCTGAGCGAAATGCAGCATGAACCAAGAGTACTGGATGAAAACTGTTGCAAAAACAACTATGCTTTGCAAGTGATTTCGCTGTCAGCATGTTCAACTTCTGCCATGCCAGGCAGTGTGTTTGGTTGCAGAAAATCAATGAGTCCTGTGTCTCATTGAGTCCTGTTCAAGAATTCCGAGGGGCACAATGTATGCTGCACCCATGCAATTTGTCGCTTCGCTGTTGACTGAAATCGATCATTGTGGCTGCTCCAGAAACCGCAAGACAGAACTTCATTGCAACATGGGCACTTGAAGTGAATCTACAATACCAAGCAGTGCAGAGCTTGGCCCTATCAACTTAGTGAAGGAGATAAACTTGAGATGGGGGTCGTTCGATCATTCATGGATGAAGATGATGCAATGAAGATGCTAGTTGCAGAGCTGTAAGATGGCGCTCAAGGGTCACTGGAAATGATTTCTGAATTCCCCTACCGACCTGATCCTAGTTCTGCGCAAAGTCACCGAACCATTCCCAACCGCTCCAGGGGCACTGAGGTCAGTTCCCAATATTGCTTTCCAGATCCATGGCCAATGGCCCAGCGGCCGAAACGTCCGCTGTCCACCACCTGTCGGGCATTGAAAGCTCAGAGACTGCAAGAACTATCGGGAAAGCCAATCACCAGGACTCTAATGCTGAAACGGTGATGCTGAACTATCAGTGATGTGATCCTGGTTGACTCCACATTGATTCTGACAGTAAGGATGGACAGGGATGCAGTCCCGCCTTGCCATGGTCCACCAAACATCTGGTGTAAGGTGGCCTCAGTCTTGGGGAATGTCGAGGTACCTATTGGTCATTCCATAGCCAAGTCTCTAGGACCTCGGAATAGGGAGGAAAACCTGGAAAATGTTTCTGAATGACAAGAAATGACAAGAATTATATAGAATGATCATGAATAATCTACTTCCGGAATCCAAACCAAACCGAGACATCCCAAGACCCGAAACCAGCAGGTGGTTTTCAGTCCGCCAACACCCTCTCGGTGAGGACTCCAGACTCCAGCTGCGCGTTCTTGCCAACGATCAGTTGGCCCGCCTCAGGAGTTGCATCCAGGGTCTACCGTTTGAAGCGACTGGTGATTTTCAATGGCACCTAGAGATGCTTCAAAAAGATTCAAATATCTCAATCCAGCTGAATCCAGCTGTGCAACGGGGAGAAATCGAAACTGATGACAACTCGAGGTCAGCTTCACTGGATTCGATTCTCGTGGCAAGAAATCATGGAACGTGGTTCAAAGATTTGATTTTCAAGTGAAATAGACTATAGATGACCTAAGATGCTCGGTGCCTTCTCAATTTGGCTCCGAATTGAGGATTGAGGTTTCATCATGAGGTTTTGATATCAGGCAGATTCCGAGACCTTTAGAAGTTGCCCGGCCCAGGGCAATGGCAGTGGCAGATGGATGGAAGTTGGTGCTGTGCAACCGATCCATCAGCATGTCGCAGCCTGACCAATTTGCAGCTACGATTTGGGTGTCTCCCACTGAATCGTCACAGGTCTTTGGACAAATGCGGGTTTCTTAAAATTGGGTGCCCCCATTTCAGGAAATCTCCAAATGTCAACCGTTCTACGCGACAACGACCGCAGCATCCACAGCACAACTCCGGAATCACCGCGGGGCCTGACTTGGAGCTGCTCATGCGAGACCAGGCCTCTGAGTGGTGCATGGCCTCAGCAGTGGCTCCCAAGCTCAACAAGAAACCAGTCGAACCAGTCGAACCAGTCGAACCAGACAAACTGGAAAGAAACAAACAGCAAAAGAATGAAAAAGAAGAGAAAACACAATGCAAATCAATGCAAGCAAGGTCAATCAACATCCCCTCCGACACAGAGCAGAAATCAGCAGAGTGTGTGCGTGCGCGCCCTGGGTCTTAAAGGTTCCAAGTTTACATGAGTTGTGCTAGCACAATCAAATTTGTTGATAGACCCCTGAAAGAGTAGATTCCGGATAAATAACCTGCCATTTAAAAAGAAAAAACATAGCGCGCTTTGTCTATATTATATGTCGGATTTGCGTATTCCTTTGAGTTGTCTCAGGATTAAAACTGCATGAGGTCTCTCTTGGTCTTCGGTGTGGGTAAAAGGGCACCCTCCCTAAAGGTAAAGGCAACACCCAGGATTGCATGGCAGCAACAGGCCTCAAATGACGATGTCCTTCGGGTTGTGTCTCAAACTTATGGACCCCTTGGTCTTCCAGTAACTTGAGAAGGACAAGTAATTTGGCACATGTTTTCTTTAACCTCTGAGTGCATTTTGCAATTGCCCCACTCTGCTGGCGAGCCACTGATGCGAGTGCCAAGAAGCAAGGCTATGTACAAGTTTGAGATGTGTTGACAATGTTCGAATTTCCAGAACAAAAGTTCATAAATATCTCTAACTCACCTGCTAATGGCACCCCCGCAGCCTTAACAAGTCAACAACATCTACAGTATTTCATTTGTATTTCTTCGGAACAGATCAACCGAGCCGAAATGCAACGGGAGCAGTACCTTCGAGACCCTCAATGAGCATGCAGTGCAGAGGCTTGGAGGCTTGTCCAAACCATGTCATTCCTTCCATTGGCGCTGCGCAATCACTCTGTGACTTTGCTTTGAATGCCAGGAACCGGCTAACCCATGTTGTCTTATTATACATGCATATCACATGATAATATAATATATCATGGTGTACATGTTGTACATGCATATCGAGTTGTCATACTTGTCTTTCGAACCGTTGGGTGGAGCAGTGGGTTCTGTTATCCCTGCTAGGCACCAAGGCCTTGCTCACCATGGAGTGGCTGACAGCTCAAAGGATCGGATGCATAGCCTGGGAGCAGCGTGCAAAGCTGAAGACCTCTGCAAACGTTAATGATGTATTGGTACCTCAGAAACGTCGTCATCGTCATCGTCATCATCATCATGACCATGACCATGTGCTTCTTCTGCTTCTGCTTCTGCTTCTGCTTCTGCTTCTGCTTCTGCTTCTGCTTCTGCTTCTGCTTCTGCTTCTGCTTCTGCTTCTTCTTCTTCTTCTTCTTCTTCTTCTTCTCTTTCTTCTCTTCCTTCTGCTTCTTCTGCTTCTTCTTTTCTTTCTTCTGCTTCTCGTTCACATGCTTCTCGTATTCTTTCGCCCATTCGCGATAGCGCAACATAAAACTCACATCGATTCAGGTTTGGGGTTTCAACTCCCAGCTGCAGTGAGTTGGGAATCTGACCATCGTAGAGGTCACGGACCATCTGCAAAGACGACTTCGCCTCGCAAACTCGCTGGGTCCACTGCAGGAACATTAGAGATACGCTTCTGGGGCTTCTGGGGGATACCCTTTTAGGTATCGAAGAAAGAAATGTTTCAAGATGGAAATCAAATGGCAAATGCTACAGTGCCTGTTAGATTCTCCCAGCCTACCGCAGCCCCTCCAAACCTGAAAATTGGGATCAAAGTTTGGGGGACACCAAAGGATTACAGAAAGAATGCCACTTCCATGGTACCGCCACCTTGGTCACGCCATATCCCGTCCCGCCTCCCAAAACTCTGCACGCGCAGGCGGCAGTCGAGGGATGGACCTTCCCAAGAAGCGCGTTTTCTCGAGGCCAGCTTGCAACCTGAAGTGGATTGGCAAATGGGTTTTACATGGCTTTACCATGATTTACTAGTTCATCCACATCAAAATCGACCAATTCGGAAATGACATTTTTTGGTCAATCCCCTGTCGAGCATCTTCTAAGGAACACAAAAGCCTGAAACTGTTGCAGTTTCTAGGGGAAAAACATGGAAAAACTGGGGAAAAACACATTGCGAGATCACACTGATCACCACTGATCACCCTTCTGAGCCCGGAACGCGCCCAGCTCCATGAAGCGCCGTTTTGGGCGGTCGACCTCGGGGGCTTTGGCCACGTCAATGGGCCCAACTGCGCCTGCTGTTTTTGATGGTAGGAACCCAACCCCGCCAAGAAAAAAATCTTTACAAGCACATGGAATGGCTTAGTTTTTTGGGGTATTTCTTCCCTGCTTGGTGTCAAGCCCAAGACCTCAAACATATGAAAGTGAATGAGAGTTTCCATCGAAATGGCAGAAACTAAAACTTGTATAGAAATGTGTGAAATTCGGTTCAACATGGTTACACTACAAAATTCCCGGGAGGCTTGCTCAACCTGTGCTCTCTTTCTTTTTCCAGTCGCCCCTTATGGAGGTTGCAGCGAAGGATAGAGCCTCATGGGTGAAAGGAAAGAGCTGGTTATTCGACAATACACGGTGAGAGCATCGATTTCAAAGCGCATGGGATTCGAAGCAACCAGATTTGCAATCCGTATCAATCCATCATATCACGCCAGCAATGCACAAATATCGTCATCCAAACTCTACTTTGAACAAACATCACCTAAACACCTTCTCAACAGGCGCCCCCAGAAATGTCTGTCTTTGTCATGAAATTCTGGGGGGAAGAACATGGACATCTGAATCCCCAACAAAAGATATGCTTTCCGCCAGGTTCCCCTGCAGGATGTTGGCCAAATTGCCAACCACGTGGAACACCACGTGCCACTTGGTCTCAGAATCAAAGTCTCCCTGGCCGTCTGCAGGCTGAAAACGGTAGAATCTCAGTAGAACCGCTGTCCCGTGTCTAGAAGTAAAAAGTTTCAATGTGGCCCTTGACTGCTATTGATTACCCCAAGAGAAGGCTGCAGTTCAGCAACGCTTTTGACTTCCACATCGTGCCTTCTGGGCGCAGCTACGCGCACGGAGGTACAGGAACAGTGCAGCCCCCCACATGGTCCAGAAGCCCAACGGACTCAAGGAGGGTACAGAAGGTCCTGAATGGCTTGCTGCTCACCGGCCAATTTGGATCAGTTTTGATCACTTTAGTGTGGTGAATTGTACCGAATTCAAGGCTCCACATGTTCCGAGGGTATCAGCGTTTGGGGTCGAGGATCTCAGCACCAACTTGCAATGGCTTGGATGGGCGTTGGGGATTCCAGCATCCTGTGTTGAATTCAAAAATGATCAAAAATGATCAAAGTTGCAATAATCCAATTCATGAACAGGATACACTAGTCAGATCTAGTCAGTAGGTTTCTACTGCGTTTCAGCAGTAAGCATCTATAGAGACATTTCAAAATGTCAACCTGACTCTTCCGACACTGAATGGCAATGACTGCAAAGTCCTTTTCTAAAACCTCCCGCGTTAGGAACATGAACCAGAGTCCATTTTGCCCTGAGTTTTTTTTTAGACTTTTGTTCGTTTCCACAACTCGACATTGTCAACAAGACTCCAGTGAGAAACAAAGGTCTTAAGGATGCGCTGGTCAGATCGATCTTGTGCTCCAAAGGAGTTTTCGCCCAAATCACCAGGGCAAGCACTAAATGATATCCGATCCTCAACGGACAGGTCAAGCCAGTGCATCAAGAATGATTGGTGCCACTTCTTTGATTGAAAACATACTGATTATATTATATTATATAATTATATCATATATACATATTATATATATATACATAATGTGTCAAATAGAATTAAAATATATATAATTTGGTTGACAGGCGATTTCTTTCATGATACTGGATCCTTTCTCACCTGCTTCGGTGTAAATTCCTATGGGGTAGGGGCCACGGATTAAAGCGACACCTCCATCATGGGTGGTGATTCTGATGGGTGGGCTATGAGATGCTATGAGTACCAAACAAACCATACTGTAATCAATTACCATTGTATAATATAGCAATCTTATGTAATCTTCATATTTCCATATATGTCCATATATTTCCTGTTGAAGCATCAATATATTTAATATATTGAGTCTGTGAGCAATGATCATTTCCCTGAGCTGCCCGAAGTTGGCGAAGAAGAAATCCGCTCGCCGCCGCCAGCCACTCTGTGGGTCTCGCCAGTAGTTCACCTGGATCAAGGAGAACTGATTACTGGTTGGTGGTTTCAACCCCTCTGAAAAATATTAGTCAGTTGGGGTTACTATTCCCAATATATGGGAAAATAAAAAATGTTCCAAACCACCAACCAGTGATTGATTGTTGTGGGGCATTCGACAGATCTGTGCACGCAAGACGTCATGACGTCATGTTCTTTCTGGGCGATTCTTTCTCTGACATTGTCTTTGTCGGGTCATTCAAGGACTTCTAGCCTTTAGTTAATTTTAGTTCGTTTGCCGGAATGATCCTCCTGTAGTGCAATGTTCTGTTATTTGAAACAGCTGCAGCACTAATCACATCATGACCAGGGCACGGAAAAGCACGCAGCTTTGCTGTTTTGTTTTTGCGGCCTTTTCTGAATTGAATGCTTTCTATGTATGATACAAAGAACATCAAAGAATCCAGTTGTATGCAAGGGCTGCTTTGATGTTGTGAATGGCCATGGCCGTTGTTCTCGGATCATGGACTGTTTTGCCGTCTTGTTTGGTGGTTGATTGTTGCTGTTCCTGTTGCTTGTCTTTTCGTTGGCCGTTATAAATGTGTCCCCTTTCTGAATTAATTCCGGGGGTTGAACCTCAGGTTCTCGTCAGTGCTTCTGATGTTTGCATGGCTGCATGGAGAATGGGGCCACCTTATTTGCTATGACCATGGGGATATTTGGCACCCTACCCCTGCTGCCATATCTGCCATGGCACTGTCCCAAAGAGAACCTTAGCTCCGACTGGGAGATTCCACCATGTTTCTGGGGTTGGAATCTTTTCGGGTCGGATTAATCCCAGAGGTTGATCAAAGGGGGAAAAATGCAAGAAAAAGTGCTTTTTCAGTTGGCTTTCACCAGCCAAATCTAAGGGGTCCAGGAGTCCAGGGCTCCTGTAAATGTTTTTTCATGAGAATCTCGGAATTGTGACAGCATTAGTTTGCGTAGGTTAGATGTTATGCCGATGCTTGTTTCGTCTGATGCTGCCGAGATGCCAAGGAGCAAAGGAACGAGCACATTACCTGGCCATGCAATGCCGCAACGCCTCATCGGCAACAGCATGCTCCATCTGCCAAAAATGCTTTGCTCGATCCCAGTTACATCACGTTACATCATGTTGGATCTTTGCATCAATTCAGAAAAGGCATGCAGCCATGCAGCTCCCCAAAACCTGGCCATTGGGTCCGTTGAGTGCCCCACCAGTGGTGATTGCCACCAGCCAGGACGACGCAAAGACACGCTGTGAGTACGGCAGCGGCACCACCGGCCCCTCAGCACCGGCCCGGCGCAGCGGCCAGCGCCGCAGCGCCAGGGGGGCCGCGGGCCGACAAACCTGGAAGCGTTGCAATTCCGGCTGGGTCTTGGAGCCTCCTAGACAGGTAAGTTGCTTGAGACCTTAGGCAAACTATGGCTAAAGTGGGATTCTTGATGGATCATAGTTAGGTGGGATTATAAACCAACTTGTAACTCGGCGACCTCTGTGCAAACCCTGTCAGACCTATATAATCGTGTTGTTCAAAATTGTCTTGGACGGTTGAACACTGACAATTGATGACAATTGACCATTCCACCATTCCATGTGTGTCGCTAGTACCAACAACATTCTAAAGCTCTACCCGACTCTTAAAGCTAACCCCATATTTTTCGACACGTCACTGGCAGCGTTGTGGGCCAGCCACCTGGACGGTGAATATGTCGTTGAACCGTTACCCCATTTTCAATTTGCAGGGTTCAGTTCCCAAAGGAATCGCACAACATACTTCCTTGCATCCGCTTACATCGAAACAAGTCGAAACAGCTCGACGCGGAAGAGCCCGTTCTGAAATCGGTTCAACAGCTCATTGCAGCCGGGCTGCGACCACATGTACCGAGCGGTGGGCATGGTCTCCTGCTGTCTGTACAATCTGCCACCAATTCCATCAACTGGCACCGGGGCAAAATCTTCAACCAGGGGAAGGAAAACAAACAATTTTTGGCTGAATACAAATGGTACTTTTTAGTGCAGTGCATTCGTTCAGGCCTTCCTGTAGTTTTCAGGGGATACCTTGCCGTGGCAACGCCGCAGCTCCTCACTGTGGACAGTGGCACCACAACTCCGGCCATTGACGCTATACCCCAACCGGCATTCGCAGGAGCGGCGGTGACCGTTTCACAGAGCAGCTCGGCAGGGGATGATGATTTAGAGTTGATCTAGTTGGGAGCCGTTCAGTATGCCCAGAATGCATGTGGCGTCAATATTCAGGACCCTGGGGCCCACAATTTTTGTATGATGTTGTCTCATCTGTCAGGATTCAAACATCCCATGTAGGTTACCCCGAGTTGATTTTGATCAATGTCAAGATGACTGCATTCATTGGCAGTTTGACGAGTCAACTGAAAACCATCATGTTGACATATGTTCACTCCTTTGAGGGTTCCGTGACCAAATTGGAAAAACAGACATGGACTTCCCACAAAGTATGGAGGTCGCCAATCTCCAGGAAGGTTCCAAAATCCTCCAGCCAGATCTATGCTATCTGGGTTCGCCAAACTGCATCAGCTCCATCTTCAAGCCTAGATGCGACGTGGATGGATTGAACCCGCGCTCTGCCAAACTGGGCCATTCAACAGTTGCAGGTGATTTATGTTTAACAAAAAAAACATAGCCAGCCATGTGACACATCATTTCCAGTGGAAACAAATCAGTAGCCAGCAGCCAGGTCAAGTGACAGAGTGGTCAGGATATGTCGTCCGGCCGAGTCTTGACACCATGCCCTATCCATTTCAACCACTGTAAGACTTCACATTCTGCGCAGCAAAACGACGTCCAGGCTAGCTTCGGTGCTTTAGTCACTGCTCCAAGTGAAGCAGTTTGTATGGGTAGCAATTTGTTTGTTCCAGAATAATACTGGCACGAATACTAGTTTGCATGCCATCCGCGCTGCCATCAAGCGGACAGGTTGCGAACGGCCGTGAAGGCGAAATGAATGGAGAGGCGAACACTATCCGACCCCCCACACCTCCAAGTTAAACAAGACTCCATCACCAGGATCATCGCCACGCATTCAAAAGTTTCCGAACAACAACACACCATAAGTGCAAAGAACCGTGTGAGTCTGTCAGAATTCTGTCACGAAGGCGAGCTGAGCTTCAAATCGCCCAGAAAGATCCAGAAATAAACAAGAAGGACTACTGTATTGTCCAACTTTGATTGGAGGCCCGCAATCAATCAATCTTTCTGCCTCACCAAGACATTTAAACCCACCCTTTCCTCCCATATCTGCCAAGTGGCTCCCCCCAAGTGCTAGAAGGTCTCAACCTTAGCAGGGTCCAATTGGTCCAATTATGTCCAATTGAAACAGCTAAGTTTGGTGCACCTCAACGAGAATGCAGTGGAATGGACTCTCACTCGGACACTCGGAATTCTTCGGACCGCTGAGGCGTTTGTCTTCATCCAAATCTCACATTTGCCTCGACCTATGCCAAAGATCCGGTGTTTTTTTTCCATATGTTCGAAAAATGACGATACAACTTTGAAAAGGGTATGGTTCTCCAAACCCGGCACATCTTCACCATTCTTCACCCAGTTGAATCAGAACCTGGCAGGTTTTTGGGAGGTCCAAACAGTCCAAACATCCCCTGCTGAACTTCCTCCCAGCAGCTGGGTTGAACCAATCTTTCGGGCCAAGCTCGAGAGCCACCTGGGAAGAGCGGATCTTTGGAGGATCTTTGGGGGAGCCATGCGGGCCAAACAGCGGCCCAATATACTTCTCCCAGAGGTTCAAGCAAGCAAAATCACCACCAGGTGAACGGACAGAAACAACCAAAGCTTGACTCACGTTGTAGCACTATCTAACCAGAAATGACTCGACTTGTTGTGTGAAACCCCAGAATTGTAGAGGTAGGTCTGGTTTTTTATTGAATTTACATGAATTTCGCATGGATTTACATTATTTACCATGGCGTACCACATTGCTTTCAGGGTGAAGCCTGCATGACCCCCACTCACCCCCCGCCTCCGACGCAGCACATCGCTGGGCGCTGCTAGCATCAGGTTCCGTCGCAGGGCTGTCTCCGAGGGGTCAGGGCCCTTCAGCCGCTCAAAGAGTCGTCAGCTATTAGAGGATGGCCATCCCTTGCCCTATAAGTAACAAATATGAATAATACTAACATTACTAACATTACTAACATTACTAACATGTATAGATGAAATATCTAAATGATTGTAAATGGTATGTCAGACTCCCACCAACCATGGTTTAGTATTGGATCTACCTATTGGGGGCCCATCAGCTAACCTGGAAAAGTGGAGGCTGCCAGGATCACCACTTACGTACCTGGACCTTTGATGACATATGGTATTTGTCCCCCAACCAAAACTGGAATGGAAAGATTCAAATACAACCACCTCAAAAGTATCAATCTTCAATGACACACATAATTATTCTATATTATTCTATCATATGTTGCTAAATTCAGAGATTCCATTCAAATCCATGGGATTCATCCTTGCCACCTTGGTATGGACCCGGGGCGGTTCCCGTCCTGCTGGTGCCGTGGCCGCCCCGGCAGCGGCACATAGCTGAGGCTGAAGGGGTAGAGGCGGCGGCCATCACCTTGATCCATCCGTGTTTCAGGACCCGTGAATAGGGATATAATTATATGAAATAAATTATATATATATATCATGAATATATTCCATGATATTCCGATATAATTACTATATATCATATATACACCGTGTATGAAGTGCATCGATAGATTCGTAGATCAAAAATGCATACTACAGATTAATATTGTATATACACCAGTATTGAAAGCGCATCCTGTATCCATTGGGAGCCACGATTCGACCCTGATCTGCCCAGACGCTTTGGATGGGCTTCCATGGTGCAACAGTGAAGGGCTGGCTCCAATCTGCATCTAGGAAAGTCTCCTAGGTGTCTTTGGAGCAACCGGCTGAGTTCCGATCACTTGGAAACCAAGTCACAGCTACAAATACTGTTTCAACAAGGCTTTCAATAATCTTCACAATTCATAACCTATATCTTTAGGACTGGAAGATTTGACCGTGCTTCCTCTTGATAAGCTCTCAGCCAGGGGTGTCGGAGTGGTTCGCTGCCGAGCATCTGATTGTGCTGCGGACCAAAATGAAATGGACCCGTCAGAATTGTGCGCGAACCGCATCGGGAGCCTGGGCTTCGACTTCGCAGTTGCCCAGCTCGCACAGGTGTTGAACACATTCGAAGTGACCATATTGAATTCTTGTCTCTCGTGAGTTGAATACCAAGGCTTTAAAATAGGGTAAAATCAGCTGGAGTCGCTGGCTGAAACAGGGTCCCCCATCATCAAGCATCAGCTCATCAGTTTCCCATGTCATTGACTTGGAGCATTTGGGAAATGATTTCAGGTTCAGGGTACACGACCCCCAACAATATGCAGAGCCAGCAGCCATTCTGCAGGACTTTGCGAGCTGGATACTCCTGCAAGGCAAGGGTAACAGGATCACTTTGGAACACACTCTCAGGCATCACTTTAGAACACAGCCATTTTGCATCACTTCAGAACACAAAATCAAACATCACTTCAGAACACAGCCATACACACACACATCAGATTTTCTGACAGGTGCGAGACTTTGGAAGAAAAACGCGTTCCAAAGCGAGACCAACACAAAAAAACGCCTCGTATGAGAATTTTACTCGTTTCAACCATGTCATAAAGTCCCACGCCTGCCACGTAAAAGGACAGTCCATGTACAAAAGTGCCACACCTGCCACGCAAAATGAAGGTCGATGCCAAAAGGTCCCACGCCTGCCACAGAAAATGAAGGTGAATATATGAAAGAAAAGCCTTGTTGTACTTGTTGGTATCAAATCAACCAGCCCCCCTTGAACCATGACATTCATTGGTATCAAATCAACCAGCCCCCCTTGAACCATTACATTCATTGGTATCAAATCAACCAGCCCCCCCTTGAACCATTACATTCATTGGTATCAAATCAACCAGCCCCCCTTGAACCATTACATTCATTGGTATCATATCAACCAGCCCCCCTTGAACCATGACATTCATTGCTATCAAATCATCCAGCCCCCCTTGAACCATTACATTCATTGGTATCAAATCAACCAGCCCCCCTTGAACCATTACATTCATTGGTATCAAATCAACCAGCCCCCCTTGAACCATTACATTCATTGGTATCAAATCAACCAGCCCCCCTTGAACCATTACATTCATTGGTATCAAATCAACCAGCCCCCCTTGAACCATTACATTCATTGGTATCAAATCAACCAGCCCCCCTTGAACCATGACATTCATTGGTATCAAATCATCCAGCCCCCCTTGAACCATTACATTCATTGCTCTCAAATCAACCAGCCCCCCTTGAACCATTACATTCATTGCTATCAAATCAACCAGCCCCCTGGCACAATTACATTCATTGGTATCAAATCAACCAGCCCCCCTTGAACCATTACATTCTTTGGTATCAAATCAACCAGCCCCCCTTGAACCATGACATTCATTGGTATCAAATCAACCAGCCCCCCTTGAACCATTACATTCATTGGTATCAAATCAACCAGCGCCCCCTTGAACCATTACATTCATTGGTATCAAATCAACCAACCCCCCTTGAACCATTACATTCATTGGTATCAAATCAACCAGCCCCCCTTGAACCATGACATTCATTGGTATCAAATCATCCAGCCCCCCTTGAACCATTACATTCATTGGTATCAAATCAACCAGCCCCCCTTGAACCATTACATTCATTGCTATCAAATCAACCAGCCCCCCTTGAACCATTACATTCATTGCTATCAAATCAACCAGCCCCCCTTGAACCATTACATTCATTGGTATCAAATCAACCAGCCCCCCTTGCACAATTGACATTCATTGGTATCAAATCAACCAGCCCCCCTTGAACCATTACATTCATTGGTATCAAATCAACCAGCCCCCCTTGAACCATTACATTCATTGGTATCAAATCAACCAGCCCCCCTTGAACAATTACATTCATTGCTATCAAATCAACCAGCCCCCCTTGAACAATTACATTCATTGGTCTCAAATCAACCAGCCCCCCTTGAACAATTACACTCATTGGCATCAAATCAACCAGCCCCCCTTGAACCATTACATTCATTGGTCTCAAATCAAACAGCCCCCCTTGAACAATTACACTCATTGCTATCAAATCAACCAGCCCCCCTTGAACAATTATATTCATTGGTATCAAAACAACCAGCCCCCCTGGCACAATTAGATTCATTGGTATCAAATCAACCAGCCCCCCTTGAACCATTACATTCATTGGTGTGTGTAAATGACGATGATGAATGATGAATGATGATGATGATAATGATGATGAGGACGACAATGATGATGATGATGATGATGGTGATGATGAACCTGATGATGAGGATGATGATGATGATGATGATAATGATGATGATGAGGATGAGGATGAGGATGAGGAAAACGGCAAAGAAAAAGAATTAGAAGAACACACATGATGATAATGCTGATGATGGTGGTATGGAAGCTGCTGATGATGATAATGATGGTGGTGCTGATGATGAAGCTGATGACAGCAAGGAAGAAGCATGATGATAATGATGAGGAGGGTGATGATGATCATGATCAGGATGATCTGAAGATGATGCTGATGATGATGATGGTGACGCTAAGAATGGTGATGATGATGATGAGGAGGAGGAGGAGGATGACGATGGTGGTGATGATGATGATGATGACGATGACGATGACGATGATGATGATGATGATGATGATGATGATGATGGTGTTGGCGGCGAGGAAGAAGAATAAATACGCAGCAGAAAAATAGAAGAAACTTGATGATGCTGCTGATGATGATCGTGCTGTTGACGATGAGGATAATGAGGAGGATGAGGCTGATGAGGAAGAGGATGGCCAAAAAGAAGAAGAAGAAGAAGAGGAATAAACGGAAGAAGAAGCATGATGCAAATGCTGATGATGATGGTGAGGAATGAAGATGAAGATGATGATGATGATGATGATGATGATAATGATGATGGTGAGGAGGCGCGTTCGAAAGCGATGCATGAGAGCGCGTTCCGAAGCGATCCCTCAAGACGCGTTCCGAAGCGAGGCCCTCACCCAAGGCAAGGCAGGATGTTGTTTCAAAGCATGAAAAAGCGACACACAACTAATCATCCTCCAGACATCTCCAGACTCCATATCCGCCAGGTCATCCCCAAACCCCATCCCTATCCGCCCTATCCCATGCCTCGCGCCACATACAACTTGCTCTCCACCAGCCGCGAGCATTCCCCGCTGAGGCTCGGGAGCGAGCTGCTTTGGCGCATGGCGGGTGCTGTGAACATCACGGCAGGCAGTCACCATGGGCAGGGAGACATGGGATGCCTGGGATGGGAAAAAAGTGTGAATATTGTTTTTGATGTTTGCATGTTTTCTGGAAATAGTTTCTGTTGGGACGACGTTGACTTCTTGTGGCCCTTTAAATACTTGATCACTTGACCTTCTTCTTCGGGCAAAATATCGGGCCCTTTTCTAAGAATGTGTGTCCGTTTTGTCTGTTCACGCGCTTTCTGGAAGCTTCAGAGCGGCATATCAATGATGCGATTCTTGAACTTATTGGCCTTTGTCAATTGTGTGGTTTATTTGTGTGGGGACCACCTTACACTCCAAGGCCCCAGCACAACAGCTCTATGTACAGTGTCTCGAGCACAATCCAGGTCGAAGTGAAACAACTGCCGCGATCTAAAATGAATCTGTCAACATGCCATCTTATTCCACGGGTGTCACAGATTGTCTGCCAGTTGCCAAAAAAAAACACAAACCTAGAGAGAAAATGAGGAGCCGCAGCGGAGCCGCATCTGTTTTGGCGCCATTTGCAGCGTTCACAGCATCCGTTGGGCCAGGAACCAGCCATGACTGCCATGACCGGATGGCCAAGCTGCGTCCTGTCCGCTGAATTCGCTGCCCGTGATCACGCAGATCCCGGACATCGCTGGAATCTAGGCACCACCTTTGGCTGTATGCAGCTTGCGACTCTTTTTGAAGAAGGCCAACTTCTGGTGTTTTTTCCTTGGCACTTGGCAATCATACTTGGCCCAAAATGAAAGGCTCCTGCGGCGATTTTAAAAACATAGCATGAAAAATTGGCCGAGGCTCATGGGTGGCACTAACAACTTGTAACAAGTACATGCATACCGTCGAGCTCTTAGACCATATCCAGATCCTCCTACCCTGCATGTTGCGCATCACCCGTCTCCAATCTCGCATTGCAATTTGAGAACATTTGAGAACACCTCCTACCGGTCCTACCGTCTCCTACTTGTAGCTAAGCACCCAAGCCAAGAGACGACAAGTTGGGAGAGAAGCCCTTCGTGACCTTCGTGTTCCAGGCATAGAAATAGGTCGCAACCGGTCGCCCACTGGGCTTAGTGTATCCCAAGAAGTGCAAAGATGCCTGGAGCACAGGAAATATCAGGAAATCACCCTTTTAGGTGAGCACGTTTGAGTGTACCCAAAAAAACAATGAAAAGAGAAGCAATCCTTGCATAGGACATCATAAGACCTCTTCAAACGGCAGGACGTATGCTCCTGTATACTCCAGGGGTCTGCTGGATTATCTTCGAGTCTAGCATCAGTGCCTAAATCAGATTTGAATTCAAGTGGCTCTTGCCAATCTTGTCCTTTTATCAGTAAAACCTTCAGAGATCTTCAGAGTTACTCGATTCTCATGGTGATTTCAAGCACTTGCCCCCTCTCCTTGTGCAGCTCAGCCCCCTTGACCAACACCTTCTCCAATCGCGCGCGCTGCTTCGCTTCAGTGGACTTCTTAGAATGGACGATGGTCACAGCCAGCACAGCACCTGTGGAGCTTAAGAGGCAGTGTCCTGGCAGCGGAATACACACCGTTATTAGGGCGCAGGGCTTGGCAAGAGATGACTTAAAAACATTTAAAAACCAGTTTGGGTTTTCGTAGTTCTCAGCTTTTGGAGTTTGTCACACAGATTGGGTTCGTACGGTTAGATGTCTGAACGCAACTAGAGAATTCGCTTTCGGCGCTCTGGCAATTTGCCTCCTGGAACATTCGTTGGAGATGTATTTGGCAAGTATTCACAAGTTTCCAGCTAGACATTCCACAACACAACCTGGGTGCAACTATAACTGGAGCAAACTCCTGAACCTCATACTTTGGAAACCCTCCCTCCAAATAACGTTTCCCAGCGTCCTGCATCTAGAACCAAGAGTTCCACATCATGAATGCCGTCCTGGCAGCGCAAGGTCCAAAGACTTGGAAGGAATGACAGGTAGTTTCAGCTCAACTGACGGCCTATGAGTATGCTGTTTGGTATATTTCTAGATAAAACAATTTTATGATGAATCATTTGGTTCAAGGGTGCCCTGTGTGACGGACAAACCCATCTGGGCATGTTACAAAATCAGAAGACCCACTTGAAAATCGTCTTTTCCAAGACCAGCAGGCAACTGTTGAGGTGCCGCCATCTTCAAGTGCTACGCAAGCAAGATTGAGATCATCCATGATCACCCCACAGAACCGAGCCCGTAGTGGCTAATTTCCAAACCCAGCATCCGTCAGAGACGCGTCGGCATATTCTTTGCAGGCTGAAAAACGGTCTGAAGGTCCGCCATTTCTGCCATTGCGATTCTCGTCATTCTTGGCTAAATATTTGGTCAGCTCCAGCTGGGTACTTTCGAAATAATCGGAAGGCCACATGTAGTCCAGGTAGACGCCTCACAGGCCCTATTCACCCTGTCATCTGGCACTCAGTTTGGTCGGCGCAGCCACAAGGTGGAGAGAAAGGTCTTGATCATGCATAACGATGCACAACGTAGTTGTGCTATGTTTCTGTTTCGCTTGTCCGAAGCCAACCCAAGATTTGTAAAGCTATGATATGCTTGTGGAGGTTGGATTGTCAGACTTGAACCATACGCAAAGATGATTTGTGGAGTATAGCAGCAGTTTTGGAACAACCAGTTGGGCCATTGGCCAAACTACAGCAAAGAGGATGGTGATTTTGTACAAGATGCCACTAGATGCCTCTAGTATGTATGTATGTATGTATGTATGTATGTATGTATGTATGTATGTATGTATGTATGTATGTATGTATGTATGTATGTATGTATCTATCTATCTATCTATCTATCTATGTATGTATGTATGTAGGTAGGTAGGTAGGTATGTATGTGTGTGTGTCTGTCTGTCTGTCTGTATGTATGTATGTATGTCTGTCTGTCTGTCTGTCTGTCTGTATGTATGTATGTATGTATGTATGTATGTATCTATGTATGTATGTATGTATGTATGTATGTAGGTAGGTAGGTAGGTATGTATGTATGTATGTGTGTGTGTATGTGTGTATGTGTGTATTTATGTATGCATGCATGCATGCATGGATGTATGTCTGCCTGCCTGCCTGCCTGCCTGTCTGTATGCAATGCAATGCAATGCAATGCAATGCAATGCAATGTAATGTAATGTAATGAATGTATGCATGTGATTGCGGTCGAGGGCAGAAAAAGTTGGACGAATGGAATCAAAAATTCTGAGCCAACCCTTCAGGTAGCCGGGACACATCCAAACTGAACCTTCGCGCAACTCGCCACGACCAGTGCTGTGAAAGACGTGGAGCTGGCCGTTACACACTTGGCCTGAAATCTGGGGCTTAGCGGCTTAGCAGTGGCCTAAACTGGACTTCTTATGGTTGAAGCTATCAGCCCTCGGAACCAATCAGAGAAGCATCCAGGCATATCAACACTACGTGAATTTGCAGGTTTCCCAAGATCCTTCGTACCCGGCCTGCAGAGCCTTGGTTGCAGCAGCATCCACATTCGGAGCCAACACAAAGTCAGCGGACCTCGAGCAAGTGACGCCCCAAAAGCAAGGACTCGGATTTTCAAGGCTTGGCCATCTTTGGCCCCTTTCATTGGAATATGGTGAAAAGGATTAGTGTGTACTTTGATGTCCCAAATAAATCCAATGAATAATGTCCTGCAATATCCTACAATCACACAAGAAAACATCCAGTTGAGGATTTCTCCCAGTTCAGCAACGCACATCAACAAACCATATAGAAATGGGGTGAGATGCCACAGTTCCGCCCTGCGGCTGCGGCCGAAGCACCGTTTCAAGGTGTTGATGGTGGCCCCACTTTCACCGTCCAGGATGAAACATCGTTGCTCCGCCAAGTCCTTCGTCAAATCACCTCGGCGCAGGATGGAACGAAAAAACGAATTCTCGAAAAATCTCCGAATTCAGCGTGCATGTAGCTGAATTATGCTATGCTTAATTAGCTTACTAGCCGGCTTAATTGGGCTTAATTCAACATGATTCAACATAATTCAACCATGGAAACGTCACCAGCAGAATCACAGTTGCAATCCCCACCTACGTGAATTGAACTGCAAAAAAATGGCACCCCACCCACATGAAAAAATCCAAGGGACGCAGGATGAAGTTTGAAACCTTTTTGAAGCCATCATCGATTGAAAATTGGCCCAAACTCTCGGTGGCTATGCTCTTTGCAGCTGACCCCCTTGGCAACTTCGCGTGCAAATACTTGCATTTAAGGCCACACCTTCGGCCAGTTCGCAGCATCCACTGATAGCAGTACGAGACACACGGCGGGAAAAGTCTGAGCCTTAGGTGTCGGAGCAGCGAAGCAGGGAGGGCATTTCACGGCTCAAAGCCGGCCATGGATAGTTGGATTCCCATGAACCCCACCCAGTGCAGGCCCTGTTTGTTTGAACAAGCCACGTATCAGGCAATTCTTTGATGTGGCTCTGAACGGCCCACAGATCAGGCATTGTCGCATCCTAAAGCCGACAATGGTGGCAGGGTATGGAAAGCTGGTTGTGGACTTCTGGCCCGAAAAGATGGGTTTGCAGATTCTTAAAGGAAGCAGTTTGCTAGATGTTGCTGGCATGTCGTAGCATGAGTAAGATCTCCAAAATCTGAGGAAGATACTTGCAAATCTGACGGAGAAAAGAAAGATAGACCATTCAGGAAGCTCCCCAATACAAAGCTTTGGTTTCGAAGTTTCGACCATTCTCAATCTCAAAGGCAACCAAAATCATCCAAAATCATCCAAAATCCATCACTGCCGACTTCGAATCACTGAGATCCGACCATCGCCTTGCCAAGGCTGTTCACAATCTTCCCTTCGAAAGCCTCTCTCGAGCGCTTCACAGGGATATCACCTATGGCGGCACGTCCACGGGATCTAGGTCGAGACCGTAGGGGTCCCCAAAAAGATTCAAAATTCAAGGATCAGGATAACTCACCATCAAAATGGACAAGGAAATAATGAACATATTGAAATAGGGATTAAGTGTTCATCGACTTTTCTATTGCTTTGGGACCATTCAATAGATATATCAGTACTGCACTGGTCAAAACACGGTGTATATGACATGAGTTCTGGTCATCCCACCATTGGCATTCCTTACATGATGGGTATATGAAGGCCCTAATGGCAGGATGATCAGCCCCCTTTTTTCGGTATATAATCTGACTCTTGATTATGGCACACATGGGAACTATCTCGGAATCGCTCAAAATTTTGCACCCACCTGAAATTCAACAAACAAAACAACTCAAGTGGACGGTGAAGTACTCATAATATCTCATATTTTGTGGGTTCCGTTGCTACCCATCTTTGTCCCATCCAAAAACGCTCTCAAGGCACTAGGCCGCCGACTGGGCCGGGGCTCTGATGCGGCCCTTATCTGCGCGATCCGCAGCGGCGGCAAGAGCGGCCGGCACGAAGGGCGTGGCGGCAGGCGAGGCGGGCGAGGCCCATCGTCACCTGGAAGTGGAGTCATCGATATTCATTGGTATTCATTGGTTTTCATTTCTCGCAAAGATTTTCTGATAATATTCATTGGGCATCCAAAGAGGTGGGTCATGGATCGTCTACCAAGACTGGTAAATATTAGATGGGGTTTGTAGTGCTGTGGGTCTGTTGGAAGTTCTTAGCCTGCTACGGTGTTTCAAAAATCCAGTACCAAAACACAATCGGGATTCACAAAAGCAAACAATCCGATGAACAGGTCACAGGTCCATGCCTCCTGTCACTTTCTGAGTTGGCCTGGCCCTCTTCTTTGGAGGTTCCAAGTCTGAGTCTTCTTCGAAAAAAATCCTTGGGGACTGACGGCTGGCAATAAACTTCGGTCGGGAGTCATGCCCTCAAAGATGCACAATTTCGAGGGACAAGCACATTTTATGGTGACGTTCAGAAGTGTTCACCGGGAACTGAAAATGATACTGAATTATTCTCAATTCTCTTAATTCTCTTCAACTCAAATTCAATAAATATTGAATCTTGCTTGCGGCTTACAATCGGGTCGTGATCCAAGAGATTTGATGCAAAGGCAACAGCTCCAAGCATCTCATCGTCTTCGTCCTGAATTTGAGCAGGGAATCTACCGAGTGGACTCAAGAGTATAATTTATCGGATGCGGGACCCATACATCCCTTAGCAGCCTTAGCATATCCCTTAGCAGTTCAGTGTTTTGGGGTTCACCGGTCTTGGGATGCAGCCAACCCTTTGAAAGGCGCCTGGGCCCTCTGCAAATCCTCTGAGTTTTCTTCGACAAAGCTCCTTGTTTGGTCAGCGGCAAACAAATGACAAGCAATATAAGTGCTTTGTTGCAAAAAGGAGTCGTACATTTAACGGCGAATTCAAAGTACAAACGTATAAGTGTAAATTATAATAGTACCATGGAGCATTACCTGTCCAAGAGGGAGTCTGATCTTAGAGTCCGAATCGACGAAAGGATCATGCTTGCTTCCTGCAATATGGTATGGCATCTATCTGTATGACAATCCCAGAATATCCTAGATACTCATTTCTTGTTATCACCTGTGACAAACATGTAGACTATAGCACTTAACTCGAGGAACCATGGGAATTCTGGCGTCCAAGCATCTCATCGTCTTCGTCCTGGAGGATGATTTATCGGACTCTGCGGGACCCATACATTCCCTGAAAGAAAAACCCTTAGCAGCTAAGTGTTTTGTGATTTTCCGTTTTGGAGACACAAGAAAGTCTCTTGTTCTGAGGATGGTTTAGTGTTCGCAGTTGTTTGAGCATGTTCATGGTACGAGCACCACGCGATGGAAGCTAGCTTTGACGAAATGCAGGTCGAACCACAACATGCCATACCAACCCTTTGAAAGGCACCTGGGCCCTCTGCAAATCCTCTGAGTTTTCTTCGACAAAGCTCCTTGTTTGGTCAGCGGCAAACAAATGACAAGCAATATAAGTGCTTTGTTGCAAAAAGGAGTCATACATTTAACGGCGAATTCAAAGTACAAACGTATACCGTAATACCGCAATACCTATAACATCTTATGATATTATGATGGTACCATGGAGCATTACCTGTCCAAGAGGGAGTCTGATCTTAGAGTCCGAATCGACGAAAGGATCATGCTTGCTTCCTGCAATATGGTATGGCATCTATCTGTATGACAATCCCAGAATATCCTAGATACTCATTTCTTGTTATCACCTGTGACAAACATGTAGACTATAGCACTTAACTCGAGGAACCATGGGAATTCTGGCGTCCAAGCATCTCATCGTCTTCGTCCTGGAGGATGATTTATCGGACTCTGCGGGAAAAATACATTCCATGAAAGAAAAACCCTTAGCAGCTAAGTGTTTTGTGATTTTCCGTTTTGGAGACACAAGAAAGTCTCTTGTTCTGAGGATGGTTTAGTGTTCGCAGTTGTTTGAGCATGTTCATGGTACGAGCACCACGCGATGGAAGCTAGCTTTGACGAAATGCAGGTCGAACCACAACATGCCATACCAACCCTTTGAAAGGCACCTGGGCCCTCTGCAAATCCTCTGAGTTTTCTTCGACAAAGCTCCTTGTTTGGTCAGCGGCAAACAAATGACAAGCAATATAAGTGCTTTGTTGCAAAAAGGAGTCATACATTTAACGGCGAATTCAAAGTACAAACGTATACCGTAATACCGCAATACCTATAACATCTTATGATATTATGATGGTACCATGGAGCATTACCTGTCCAAGAGGGAGTCTGATCTTAGAGTCCGAATCGACGAAAGGATCATGCTTGCTTCCTGCAATATGGTATGGCATCTATCTTTTTGGATAGATATAATTGATATAATATGACATAATATGACAATGTAATCCTAGAATATCCGAGAGCATTTCTTGGGATCACCTGCCAACCACTGAAAGCTTTTATCCGAGCATCTCATCGTCTTCCTGCTTGGTATCGGACAGCAGTTTCCACGCATCGAACTCCATAGCAGTCTCCATTTGAGCGATGTGTTGGCCTTTATTGAGGTGTTGGAATATTATCCTTGGTTCTTGAAAACCTTCAAATCACATCCATTGGTGAAATGGTCGTTGTTTCTTTGTGGTCTGTCTCCTGACATCCCAGGGTATGTCAAAAAACTGTTTGGAAGGCAGAAATCCACGATTTGATGGCGTGTTTGATTGAGAAGCAAATGGGTTCGAGTTCCTCCTTTCTTGAATCATATCCATTATTCTTAAGGTTCAACAATCATAGTTCCAGTTTTGAGATCGGCAACGCCGGCAAGGTCGCAGCATAAGATGAATCCTGACAGTGCACGCCTTTCCCACGCTTTTATTTGAAGAAATGGTGTGGTAGAGGGTGCTGGATGTGTAGCCAGAGGATTCCAAAACACTGGATTCACTGGATCAGAATCAAAGACCCAAGAACAGCAACTGCAGCCGCTGACCAAGTCGTCCAGTCGTCCTTTTTCTGGCGCACATTGGCTGCCATCATTTCGCTCAGAGCTGCCGATGGTGATCCTTGGAGCAGATTTGGAGTAAAGTTAGTAAAGCCATCGGAATGGACCTTCCACAAAAGGATTCACCTCTTGGGGCATCATCCCCTGACAAAAGGATCAAACCAAATGTAGCACTTCCCCCAGAAAAAGTAGAGAAAACTGTATCTTCAAACATCTCGTGGCAAACTTCATTTGCCCAGCGCAGCTGATCTGATTGGGCCGGAGGTAAAACCTTTGGGAACTGAGTTGGGCAGTAAGAAGCTGAAGCATGTAGCAAGCTAAGGCAGCTAAGGCCCGAGCGGCTTGCATGTTGGGATGGTGACCCGAAAGATCTCGACATGACATGTGACCTGGTACATGCTGATTGGAACCACTCACCACAACCAATAATAAGCTCTGCTTTAAAAAAAAACTTGGGAAAAAGTCCCTAAGTTTGCCAATGTGCCAATGGCACAGTGGTTGTTTCTTTTTGTTCTTTTGGGTTTATGAAGACACTCATAAAAGAATCTGGACATCGCTACAAACGGGGTACCCTGGTGCCCCGGCCGAGTGTAGCAGCACTCCATCCTCGCAGGCCATCGCCTTGCAGCGGCCAAGGATGATCAAGGACGGCCACGGATTCATCAGCAGCGGCCTCCGTAAGAACCTCGTCCCAGGTGCCCCAGCAGTGGAATTCCACCTGGCTGGTAGCATGTGACCATCAATAGGGGGTCATAGTCAAAACGGGACAAAAATGGTCAAAAATGAATGGCCCTGGAAACCGCAGATAGACCATCGCATAGCATCGACTTACGTGATCTATCCGCTGGTGACGTTCAAAATCCAGACCTGATGTGGCACTTGCGTCCAGTGTCGAGTAATGGGATGCGAATCTGCAGACTGGCGGACTTTACATGACATTACCACAAATGCATGGTCCAAGTCAAGCTGCTGATGCATTCTATCCCTGATATTGTTGGAGGTGGCTAAAGTTCAGGTCGAACCTCTCCATGGCCTCGGCGCTTCACCTGAGAAGTGACCCATAGCTGGCTCAGCAACAGGCGTAGACTGCAGACCCGCTTGGAATATATATATATATCATAGTATATATATATATATCATAGTATATATATAGTATAGTATATATATATGATACAAAATGCCTGCACCGCACTTTCCCAGCTAAGTTGCCTAGAGCGCAACCAGGTTCTGTCCACGTAATATTCATGCACAAGGTCCCTGGAAGACCATGAAAAAAGTGTGTGATACTTTTCCATGGGAACTTCCTGTTGCTGTAGTTCATGGATTTTGTGGTTATTTTTGTTTCACAGGGCTTTTCGATCTTTTTGAAGTAAAGCGAGATGAAAACAATCATCAAGGTGCCTTCGGCTTTGCAAGTCCCTTTTGATTCTGATACATGTTCGACCTGGTATTTTGATATGCTACATCTACCTATAGCTACTATAGCTCTGCATTGCTAGCACCAAACCTTTTGTCAAATGACTGGTTTTGTAGGCGCCTAAACCAAGTTTCAAACTACAGTGCTGAATAAAAGCCTTGAAAAAAAAATGCCCCCTTCAGTCCCCTTCACAGCCAGCACCTCATGTTGGCAGGGCACTTGGACGCGCCAGCCTGATGTACAGTAGCTGCAGTTACAATTGGACATCTGATGACATCTGAAACACGAAAGCGACTAGAGAAACTGTTGGATGTCTGAGTACTCTTTTTGTGAAACGATCATCAAAGTCCAAAAGGGTCAGCAGTCCAGAACTATCCAGAACTATTGTTTTAATTTGTTTTAATTTGTTTTATCCCCCTTTATACACACCTTAATATCCTTAATCACATGAGCAGATCTGTTGTGAATTCCTTCTGCATGTCCCAAAAGTGGAGATCCACTGCCACCGACTTTCGGGCGCCTCTGACTTCGTACAGCACTGCAAAGCTGGCGAAAAGCTCCGGCGTCTCATCACCTTGGGATGACGACTTCAAGCGACTTCAACTGGGATATCTGGAAGCGAATGACATATCTGGATGATTTGTGATGATTTGTGATAGCTGACTTGCATCATGTTGCATCTGGATACTTAGTAATAGTAAACCATAGTAAATCTGTTCTACACACCATCAAATGTGATTATTTTCCCAATATGAATGACCATCTATGGTCGTTTGAGGTCGTTATTAATAGTGTATCCCTGAATGGAATTATACACCAATTAAGGGAACCCGACGGATTGGAATTGGAAGGTTTGAGAGCAATGGCTGGGCCCGGCTGGGCTTAACACACTGACAGAAAACGTCAATTCTTTTTCGGTTGGTTTTTTTGGGCAGAAAGATCCCCCCAAAGGATGTCAACATGTCCAGCAACCAAAAACCGAAGACAGAAAGCTGGCCACAAAGCGCTGGCAACTCCTAAAAGCCTTGGTTCTCTGTTTTTACCGTTGTACGGATCAGGAAGAGTTACCCCACCGAAGACCTGGGGATTTCCTGATATTTGGCCTTTGGGATCCAAAATATAGAACTGCAGAATCAAAATGATGATTCGTCGCTACATTCCTATGCTCTTCCCGATGAACTAAACACCACGAGACATAGCACGTGCCAGTCACCCACAGACAAATCCTGCCATGGCACCCTGGACAGTCAACTTCAAGATCCAGCTGGTGGATGGGGCACCTGGACACGGTGGAAGTCTCGTCTTTCTTTCAATTCCTGGCCTAATGTCTGGGTGATTCAAAATCCAGCAAGACGGTTGTAGACTGCAGAAACACTTGGCACTGCTACAAGTTTGGGTTCAGCCTAAGCTGCCATTGATGTTTGCCTGAACATTTTCCTGGATCCTGCATTTAGGAAGTCCTGGACAACAGCCGAGCAAACCAGAAACATCTACTGTAGACACGGGAAAGTCCATGGTATGGAGGTGATGATCAGCGCCTTCTTGCAAATCTGCTGCAATCCGCGGACAGAAGCTAAAGCAAGCCTCCATACCCATTCCTGTCAGTCGCGACTAGAAGGATTCCTAGAATGGACAAGGGAAGAGCCAGTCAAAATCCTTACTCTCCAAGTCACATTGCGCGCTGGTCAATCAGTCACCACCCCTGCACCCAACCATCGAACCTCCCTCCAACTTACTGGAACGGTGTACCACAGCGCCAAGCTCAGGCCTTAGCGGCAAAATGGTCCAGGTTCATCCCTGCAAAGCCCCAACTTTCGAACACTTTCGCCGATATGGCTAAAACCTCTGAAAAAAGAAATGCCCAAGGCATCCCCGAAAAGTCCAAGAAAGGCGCCGCACCTCCCAGCGCCGGCTAACGGCCGCCAAGACAACGATGTCGAGGCTCCAGTCCTCAGGAGCAAATCCTCCAATGCCAAGAATCCGAATCTACCGCCTCCAAACCACCTCACCTCGTTGTATCCAACTGCCGTTGGATCTCTGCTGCAAAGGCATCCAAACTGCTGTGCTCCTGGGTGGACGGGGGGTTGACGTGGGGAAATGAACCTTACAAACATTATGCATCATTATGCTAGACTGCCACCAAGTGAATTTGGAGTTGTGCAGCTTTCTTCATTTGGGGCTGTCAGCAGGTTTCAAGGTCGGGACAGGCAGTGTGGGGATGCAGCTATCCTCAAAGAGAATCCACCAGGTCCTGCAGCCACACCATCTGCAGAGCTTCAGCTTCACGCTGGATGGCCCAGCCATGACGTGAGGGTGCCCCATAGCGCCCATCCATGGCAGGGTGCTGAGTTGGGATAATGCGCTTGGGGGGGCTAAGGACCATAGACCATAGCAGTCGCTTTCTTTATCATTGTCCTAAATAATTGTTTATTGTTTGATATCGTTTTGAAATGTGTTGAATGTGTTTGAACATCTCACTGTCCATTTTTGAGGAGCCAAGAATTTTGAGCCCTCCCATGGATGCTTCATGTGCATTCTGAAGTTCATTGATAGATATTGATTGATAGCTTGCTTACCAGGTAGAGTATCCCCATGATGTAACAATGGCGTCTGCAGCATATCTTCAGCCTGACTCGAAGCCACTAAATGGCTAGAAGAGTTGGTTCAGCAAACTGTGGGACGACTGTGGCATACCAGCAGTGAAGTGCTGGAAGCCAATTAACCTGGCTGCGGTGGGCTGGTGATCATTTTTGATGACCAACTTCCGCTTTGCAAACCAGTTTCTGGACCACCACAGCCACTGGATCCAAATGTTCACCTCGAATGAACAACTGGACGAGTTGGACTAGTTGGACTCCTTGAGCACTTCGAATTCCCTTGATGCCAATGGACCTCGGTTTGACCTGGCTTGACCACCGAGATCCACCGATTCGCCGATGCCGGAGACCTGTTTGTTTCCGCGCCGCTGCGTCATCTCGTGGAGCAAAGTGCTCCGCCAGCGGCACCTCTTGGCTGAATACAGCCATAACTTCGACATCTCCAGCAACATCTTTCGCATCTTTCGCATCTTTGGGCTGCTGGAATGAGATATGAATGATATGAATTTATGATGTAGGCACAAGATGGTACAAGACATTGCAAAACTCTATATCTAAAGATAAAGATATCTTAAGTAGGATGGAGATCCTCCTGACCATTGAAAGCTTCTGAGCTTCATAAGATGTTATATTTCCATATATTTTTGAAACCGTCCAACAACCAGCATCGGTCTCCCCACAGCACCACCTCAGCAAATACTACTTGGATGGGCCGAGGAAACAAAAAACAAACCAACTTGCTCGCCTTCTCAGCAAGGCTCAGTTCTCGAAATTATGTTGCTTAAAAAAAAACGTGTGTATCTTTTAAGATTTGCTGGCAAAGAGATCAAGAAACTTTTCGACTGTCGTTGATTTAGTTCCAACTGTTCACATATTTCACATTCAAAATCGCTATAAAGTTCTGCCTTCGCACCTCCCGGTTGGCAAAGCTTTGGAATTTCGGAGCAAGGGCCCAACAGGCCGCCTTTCTGGGCCGTGCAGCAGGAGATGGCCGACAAATGCATCTATTTGAGTCTATTTATATCTATTTATATCATTTTATATCATAAATTATATCTATTTATCTTGATCATTGGAAGAAACGTTAAGAAAGTGGCCATCTCCATTTTCGCTGTAATCCAGTGCTTTCGAGGCTCTTCTTTAATATACTTCCGAGGCCGCAAGACATCGCAAGACCGTGCAAACGAAGCTGTTGTCAATCATCAAAATATATCAAAATCATATAAGTGGGTCTTTGATGAATCATGGGGCTTGGGCCCTCCTGTTGGAGGGCTGAATTTTCCCAGGAACTGCATACACAAATGATTTGACTGTGTTGTGCCCCTTTTTTTGCATTGCTGGAATATGCCCTGAGTTGAAACAATGTGTCAACCTCCAAGGTTTTCGACAAACAGATCCTGACTACAGTTGGGGGTTGATGACTGCATCTAACAGCCCCCGAGGGTGCTCATGAGACCCTGACGGAAGAAATCCTCCACCCAAAACCCACCAAATATATTCAAATATCATCAAACTATGAAACATGCAAGATCCGAACTTGTTCAGTATTCTGCATCCTTCCTCTTGTCACTTGAAACATCTTCAAACGGTCAAACTGTCTGCCGATGCGGGTTCCTGCGGCGTGATTGAAATTGTGAAAAAAACGCTGGAATTGAAGTTTCTAAAGCCGTCATAAACAAACGAGCGTGTAGGACGGATGCATGGAAAGAGCATCCTGAAGAAGTCCTTTCACTCCTGTGAGTCACAAAGGAATCAACATGGGTATGGCTCAAAAACGGGGTAGCAATAGGGCCACAAGATATTCTGTCTTTCTATGTCTGTCTTTCTTAGTATTTCACCATCCCAAAATGGGAGTCCATCATTCTGAGACATACCAGATTGAATGATTGGGATTGGACTTGTTTATACTTTTTGGGGAATGGCGTACCCGTTGAAACTAGACGACGGATGGCCCGAGAGCGTAGAGGAGCAGGGTCTTCTCTTGTTAGTATGGAGACGCAATATTAGAAACGATATATGAAAGCTCTGTTATAGGCAGTCGAGAAGAGGAGTATCAAGACAGGACAGTGAGAAGTGCAAGACAGTAGTTTGCATCGCAAACACTTTTACAAACAGACGCTTTTTACACACAGACGCTTTTAAACACAAAGCTTTTACACACAGAGGCTTTTACACAAACACTGTAACACAAACACTTTTACACACAGAAGCTTTTACATACAAACACTTTTACGCACAAACGTTTTTACACACAAACGCTTTGACACACAGACGCTTTTACACACAGACGACCTCTACACACAGACGCTTTTTACACGCAAACGCTTTCACACACAAACACATTTACACACAGAGGCTTTTACACAGAAACACTTGAACACAAACACTTTTACACACAAACACTTTTACACACAGACGCTTTTACACACAGACACTTTGACACACAGACGCTTTTACACACAGACGCTTTTACACACAGAGACTTTTACACACAGACGTTTTTTACACACAGACGCTTTTTACACACAGACGCTGTCACACACAAACACATGTACACACAGAGGCTTTTACACAAACACTTTTACACAAACACTTTTACACACAGAAGCTTTTACATACAAACACTTTTACACACAGACGCTTTTACACACAAACGCTTTGACACACAGACGCTTTTACACACAGACAACCTCTACACACAGACGCTTTTTACACGCAAACGCTTTCACACACAAACACATTTACACACAGAGGCTTTTACACAGAAACACTTGAACACAAACACTTTTACACACAAACACTTTTACACACAGACGCTTTTACACACAGACACTTTGACACACAGACGCTTTTACACACAGACGCTTTTACACACAGAGACTTTTACACACAGACGCTTTTTACACACAGGCGCTTTTACACACAGACAAGAACGGCACAAGTAAAATCGCAATTTTACCTCAGTTTTTGCCGATCGACCCTCATTTCGTGCGAAAGGGTTGCTCCAGGACAAGTAAAATCGCAATTTTACCTCAGTTTTTGCCGATCGACCCTCATTTCGTGCGAAAGGGTTGCTCCGGGACAAGTCAAATCGCAATTTTACCTCAGTTTTTGCCGATCGACCCTCATTTCGTGCGAAAGGGTTGCTCCGGGGCAAGTCAAATCGCAATTTTACCTCAGTTTTTGCCGATCGACCCTCATTTCGTGCGAAAGGGTTGCTCCGGGACAAGTCAAATCGCAATTTTACCTCAGTTTTTGCCGATCGACCCTCATTTCGTGCGAAAGGGTTGCTCCAGGACAAGTAAAATCGCACTTTTACCTCAGTTTTTGCCGATCGACCCTCATTTCCTGCGAAAGGGTTGCTCCACAACAAGTAAAATCGCACTTTTACCTCAGTTTTTGCCGATCGACCCTCATTTCCTGCGAAAGGGTTGACGTTTCGTGACTCGCCGCCGGCACCACCCTCGGCCTTAAGAGAGAAAGATAAAAAGAAGGCATGAGAGAGAAGGTGAGCAGGTGTGAAGATAAGAAGATGTGAAGATGAGCAGATGTGAACATGAGCAGATGTGAAGATGAGCAGATGTGAAGATGAGAAGATGGGAAGGTGTGAAGATGAGCAGATGTGAAGATGAGCAGATGTGAAGATGAGCAGGTGTGAAGATAAGAAGATGTGAAGATGAGCAGATGTGAAGATGAGCAGATGTGAAGATGAACAGATGTGAAGATGAGAAGATGTGAAGATGAGCAGATGTGAAGATGAGCAGATGTGAAGATGAGCAGATGTGAAGATGAGAAGATGTGAAGATAAGAAGATGTGAAGATGAGCAGATGTGAAGATGAGCAGATGTGAAGATGAGCAGATGTGATGGGAAGGTGTGAAGATGAGCAGATGTGAAGATGGGAAGGTGTGAAGATGAGCAGATGTGAAGATGAGAGGATGTGAAGATGAGAGGATGTGAAGATGAGATGTGAAGATGAGAAGATGTTTTACAGACCCCCACTATTGGAAGAACCCTGCGCTCAGACGCTCTCGGGAATAAACATACTGGAACCAGCAAGAAACAAAAACTGGAACCCAGAAATGGCCATACTCAGCAGAAAAAACCATTCATGACTCATGACTAATACCCACCACGACAAGTTCTTCTGACCCTTCACACCCCTCCGTATCCACCCACAAACCTTGGATATTCAAAAAGAAACTTGAAATCCCCTAATCTATTCATATCATTTCATATCCAATACAAGTACTTAGAAGTTTTTCTGAGGGGCCATCAATCCATGACACTCCATGATTCACCATAGGATACGACATTGGCACCCATTCCCAGCTCGCACTTCCGTCCTCTGGGAGTGAGCTTAATAAAGGCAAAACTAGTACACAAATCGAAACTTGTAGTATTCCCTCAGTCATCTTCATCTTCGTCCTCGTCCTGGCCCCATATCGTATTCCCAGGCAGCCAGAAGCGACCACATTGGGACAAGATGGGACAAGACAGCAAGATTAAAATTGATGAATCAGTCGTAAACTCGTGGATTCCAACAAATCCCCTAGACTGGATCCAAATGAATGCCATTCGGTCTACTTCCAATCGAAGAGGAAGAACGCGTCGTGTTGGGGTCCCGGTTTGAAGCGTCCTTGGGTACTGTAAGATCTGTAGTCGGTCGTTTATATACATGTACAATTCAAAGCAATTTTACATCATACTGTAAATCCCACAATTTTCTTGACCCGCGAGAGACAAATGGACACTGAAAGTAGTCAGGAATCGTGCAGAGCTTTTCAGAAACAACAA
The DNA here is from genome assembly GCA_947184155.2 of Cladocopium goreaui. Taxonomy (NCBI): domain Eukaryota; class Dinophyceae; order Suessiales; family Symbiodiniaceae; genus Cladocopium; species Cladocopium goreaui. Next base: position 356,124 of record CAMXCT020005556.1, read on the forward strand.
CCCAATCAATCAATGACTTGTCACGAACTCTCTCTAGAAAGACTCAAGTCAGAAGTCAGAACACCAGCTTCTAGCAGTCTAGCAACAGCTCTTGCATTTTCCCAACATCCGCATTGTCACACCGGAGACCTGCTTCCCTGGTGCGCTCCTCTGACCGACACAATCCCGGTGGAGGTGGAAGCGCATCTGCAGAATGGGTGTAGAAGGCTCTGATCTCGGAACGAAATCACCGGATCACAACAGGATCACAACAGGATCACAAGGATGTTCCGGCTCCTGCCCTTGTGACCCTTGTGCTTGCCTCAAATGATCGTTGGCATCCACGCTGGTTCAACTGCTTGAGCGTGGGCATTTCCTATTGTGGCTTCAAGCAGTGCACCATCAAAAATAGTCACCTCATCTGGTTGATCTGAGTTGATCTGTGAAACTGGTGAAACAGTGAAACCCCATCCGACAGACTCAGTGCCCGGACACTGGCGTGATACAGAGGCGGCAGCTCTTGCATGGTGCGCGAAGAGCCGACAGGAACCTGCACAGCTGAAGGCGGCTGAATGGAACATGTCCATTCAGGCTGCAAAGGGGAGGTCGTGTTTGACCAATGATTTTTTCTTGGAAAAGTTGTGCTCTACTGGTCTCAAGGACTATTGAAGACCTTTTGAAGACCGTTGAAGACCCTATCCACGAGAAATTAAGCACTGTTCCAAGTCAGTAACTGCTTCGTAGACTAATCCTAGTATGTCGTAGATGTACACGAACAGAAACGGTGCATCCACGAATCCAAATGTAGACTCTTCTCTGTTGTACGAAACCTTCTATCCAGCTAGAGGAGCGCATTTCACAAACACGGATACATGCCAATGCAAACACAATACATGCACATCTACATCTACTGTAGCTCCTTGCTCCAGCCTCGAAGTTTCTCCGTGAGTACAGACTACTCACCACAACACCATCTTGGTGGCTCCTCCTGCAGAAATGGAACTGGTCACCCCCAGATACCCCAGAAACTCAAGGAATGAAAAGTCGCAGCAGATTTCTTCACTCAGTATTTGGGCCAGGGTTCCTGAAATTCCAGCAGGGTCCAACCACTGATGGGCTTCCAATGCTTCCAGCTATACTTTTTGAGAGAACCCAAATACCAGGCTTCTCTACCCAATGGGCTTACATTTAGAAACGACTTGAATCCATTCAACAACTAAGAACAGTTCAGGGCAGTGGCACCTCTCTGCGATGCTCTTGGAGCCCAGGGAAGTGCCTGACCCCATCGGCAGAAAATCCAACAGCACCGGCAATTGGTCAGACCCTACCGGGTTTTTGCAAATCAGATCATATGGACATATGTATACATATATATATACATATATATATTATTAATACATATATGTATACATGAATTTGAATATGAATATTCATTACTATTATCACTATTATCATTAATATATACTGTACATATATGATCACATAGGCATGTGTGTTTATATGTCTGCATGGAGGTGTATGTGTATAGATTATGTGCCAAGCAGAAGCACAATCAGCCTTGCCAAGGAGCTGTGGCGTTTCATATCCAAAGACCGGTCGGCAATAGTTTAACACATTGAAACTCAGCAAAAATCGCAACAAGATTCTTCTCTGAAAAAGGATCCAAATTGCAAAAAAACGAATTCCCCCAGCCCCAAACTACCTAATTGAGGATTGAAATTATAGCTGTTAAATCCTCATCATTATTGGTGGTAATCGCCAAGTTAAATCGAGATTTTGGTGGTCATATGAGTCAAATCCCATTTTCCCAGATTTGTTCTATGGTTCTAACACAGACAGTCAAAGTTTCTGACTCCACTATGTTTCCTCCGAAGAACGCCTGGAGCGACGCCAATCTTGGAGTGCCTGGTGCCGCAAGGTTGTGCTTGAACCGAGTGTGCAGAATTGGTACTTACAAACCAAAACTGGGGACTCCTGAGAAAAGGGGGGCAAAATATCCAGGGAAAAAAGTGGATGATAAAGATATGGTTAGCCTCTGAGAAATGGAAATACAGACTTTATTCCCAGCAGCACATTCGGTTTTGTGACGCACATGGGTGACCCCATCAAACCAGCTAACTCACCTGAGTGTATTTCACCCCAAACTATTGCTCTTCACGTTGAGACATTTCCGTTTGAACGGTGTTTAACACTTTGGAGAGTCTATCTGCGGAGTGCACTCACGTCATTGACACAATGAGAAGGGAACCACGGATTACCGTGGGAGCCTGAGCAGTCCATCTTTTCTCACAAACACTGTCAGTATGCAAAGAGAAAACCGGTCTCCCTTTTGTGCAAATACAGTAAGTCACTCAGAAGAAAGTTGCGTGCAGCCAGGGTCATTGTTTACTTGTCGGTATGTCTACCCAGGGTTCACATGTTCACCAAAATTTGCCCAGTCGCTAAGATCACAAACGGCACCGCTACAATGCATGCAATGAAACTGTCCACAATCCCTCGAGAACAGATTACGATGGACCAGCTAAGATGGATTCATATATCCCAAAATAGGCCAGAAGTGCCACAAACCACTTCCAACCCTGGACGCCTCGTTGTTTCGGCAGGCAAGTTTTCCTCCCTGTGGCCACATGACGATGTTACCAAAAAAAACATCAAACATGTCCAAGTTTTTTCCCCACCGGGAGAGCATGAGCACCCCAAATGACCTTTTGAATTTTCGCAGCTCTCAGCTCTTAGACCATTTTCAGTGTCCATATTTTGACAACAAGCAAGTGCTGCTACTGGGATTCCAAATTATGACATCCAAAAATCGGTCTTGATTGGTTGGCATCAAATTGCAACTGGATGAAAGTGTTCGAACATCTTCATTTGTTACAAGATCATTTGACCTTTGAAATCAAGCGTGACAATGAGTGACACCGCGACGGGATCTGGAAATCAGTTTCCTACAACCACCTCCTGAGGCTCAAGATGTCAAGAGCCCTTCAAATCCTGAAAAAAACGGTTCGAAAGAATCTTCGAAAGAATTTTCCCAAGAAGTTAACTTTCCCTTGGTCGCAATTTAAACACTAACAGATTCTAACAGATTCAAACATCTTGTGAATCTTGTGGCGCCTGGAATCCAAAGACTGCCCAACCCACCCACGACTCACGACGCGACTTGGGACGTGACAAACGCTGCGCCAGCAGTTGCATACAGCGTCGCTTCAGCCACGGGAAGGTGGAGATCCACAGTGGGTCGCCCAGCAGGATGAGTTCCACCAGCTGCTCCTACGCGCCACCAAGAAGTTGTAGACATATAAAAGTGAGGAGAAAGATATAAATGCAAGAGAAATATACATGTTATTTGTTTGCGCGTGTATCGCCGAAGGAAATTTAGAAGTCAAACTTCCGACAATATGGACAGATGAAAAGCAGAGATGGGAAGAGTCAGAGAAGAGAAGAGAAGGGAAGAGAAGGGGAGGGAAGAGGAAGAGGAAGAGGAAGAGGAAGAGGAAGAGGAAGAGGAAGAGGAAGAGGAAGAGGAAGAGGAAGAGGAAGAGGAAGAGGAAGGGGAGGTAAGGGAAGAGAAGAGAAGAGAAGAGAAGAGAAGGGAAGAGAAGGGAAGAGAAGGGAAGAGAAGGGAAGAGAAGGGAAGAGAAGGGAAGAAGAGAAGAAGAGAAGAAGAGAAGAAGAGAAGAAGAGAAGAAGAGAAGAAGAGAAGAAGAGAAGAAGAGAAGAAGAGAAGAGAAGAAGAGAAGAAGAGAAGAAGAGAAGAAGAGAAGAAGAGAAGAAGAGAAGAAGGAAGAAGGAAGAAGGAAGAAGGAAGAAGGAAGAAGAAAGAAGAAAGAAGAAAGAAGAAAGAAGAAAGAAGAAAGAAGAAAGAAGAAAGAAGAAAGAAGAAAGAAGAAAGAAGATCGAAGATCGAAGATCGAAGATCGAGCTGCGCGAAAAGGTAGAAAGTCACGAAACGCTGTGTTTTTCCAATGATTTGTGGCTCCGGAGGGACAAAAAGTAAGCTCGCTAAAGCGGCGGGTGTGGAGCCATGTGGTCAGATGAGACATGAAAAGTTGCACACCGTTGTGGCGAGAAGCACATTTCCAAGTCAAAATGGACAAAACACCTCACCTCTAAAACACTTTTAGAAGTTGAGATGTCGAAAAAATGCGCGCCGTTGTGGCAGTCAAAATGTACAAAACACCTCATGTTCGGGCCACTTTTGGAAGTTGAGATGTCGAAAAAGTGCACACTGTTGTGGCGCGAAGCACATTTCGCAGTCAACATGTACAAAACACACCATGCTCGGACCACTTTTGGAAGTTGATATATCGAAAAAGTGCACGCTGTTGTGGCGCGAAGCACATTTCCAAGTCAAAAGTGCAAAAAACTGAGGGGTACTACGGAACACTTTCGAACGTTCAGATTCGTTTCGCGTGGCAGGTGCAAGGGATTGGGCACCTTGTCAAAAGTGAGCAAAGGGTTAGGGTTTTGTAGCATTTCCAGAAACGATGGCAGGCGTGGGACATTTGAAGAGGATCTGCAAAGATGCATTTCCCGTGGCAGGCGCAGTACAAGAGACATGTTCATCAGAGATGTTAGGAGGTCAGGGCACTGATTTCTTGAGAAGGGTTGCATTTTGGAGCATCAGATCTTCAGTTTTGGGAAGCTGATTTTGCGTGACAGGTGCAGCACTTCGTATGTCTGGCCTCACTTTTTCGTGGTAGGCGCAATACTTTAGACAGGTGGAGTGGAAAAATCGCAAAACGCATTGGTACGAGGCCGTCAGCTCTGCACTCAACTGTCCATTTTTGAAGGAACTCTCGCAGAATTGCTTCGTTTTTGACTTTGTCAACTTCGAAAATTGCGGAGGTCTCGCAGGATTGCTTCGTTTGTGACGTTGTCAAGTTCAAAAATTTCGGAGGTCTCGCTGAATTGCTCCGTTTTCAAGCTTGCAGACAGACAAATAGATAGATAGACAACTACAACTGCAACTGCAACTACAAGTACCACTACACTACACTACTACAAATATACTAGGCTACATTACACAACACTAATTACACTACACTACACTAGTTACATCTAATTACACTACAGTACTACGCTACACTAATTACACTACTACAACAACTACTACTACTACCACCACCACCACCACCACAGCTACAACTACAATTACAGCTACACTACATTACACTACAATACACTAATTAAACTGCAGTACATTACAGCTTCAAGTACAGACACAACTAGAACTACAGTACATTACACAACACTACACTACACTAATTACATTACATTAATTACACTACAACTGCAACTACCACTACATTGCACTACACGACACTACACTACAACTACAACTACACTACTTTACACTACAATACACTAGGCCACACTACACTATACCACGCTACAGTACACAACACTACAGTAGATGACAATACACTACACTAATTACACCACACCACCACTACAACTGCAACTGCAACTACACTACACTAATTACACTACATAACTACAGTTTACAACTGCAACTCCACTACACTACAACTACAACTACAACTACAACTACAACTACTGCGCTACACCATTACTACAGTTACTACAATTAAGACAAGTACAACTTCAGCTACACTTCAACTACACTACAACCAGGACTACAACTACAGCCACAGCTACAACATTACAACTTCAACAACATCATCAACGCCGCTACAACTACAACTACAACTACAACTACAACTACAACTACAACTACAACTACAACTACAACTACAACTACAACTACAACTACTGCGCTACACCACACTACATCCAGGAGTCGTGAGTGAGGTGACCGCTGCAACCATTGCAACCATTCCAAAAAGCACAACTCCAACCACCTTTCGGTCCATCAGTGGATTCGCTCTGCCATCCGTGATTCACAACAACCAACCTCTCCTATAGGTTTCCTATTGTTGAAACTTCCGCCACCGCCTTGTGCGGTACTACTGGTATATAAGTAGATATCGATAACATGCTGTGGTTACCCATAACAAAAAACTAGGAATCGAATGGGACTACAGAATTGTATCATTATAACAATAATTAAATCATAGTACATCATATTATGTCACCAAGTTTGGAGGTAGAGGTGGCACCTGCAACATCAACACATCAACATCCCCACCTCAGCCAGGCTCAAAGACCTGGGATGTCCATGACATGAAGGTCGACAGAACCAGCTGTCGACACTGAGACTGGCACTCTTTTCTGCAAATGGCAAGCAAGCACTTGCCCTCCCGCAAAGAGAATTGATGCCTGATAGCCCGACTGTGGTGTGGTGCTGGGAAAACAAAAATGTGGGCACATGGAAAACTCAACTTTCGCAGGGACTCTGTTAAGTTAAGTGAGAATGAACCATTTCTGGTACTCAACAACTGGTCTGCATATATAACTACCTGAGAAGCGGGGAACGAAAGCCAGCATCCCATCTATCCCTATGTTCCCCAATATTTTTCACCCAGAGACTCTTCACCCAGAAACCCTCCTGGCACATACTTTCCACCCAGAAACTCTTCTTGCACATACTTTTCACCCATAGACTTTTACCCACAGACTCTTCACCCAGAAACCCTTCTTGCACATACGTTTCACCCATATACTTTTCACCCAGAGAATCTTCACCCAGAAACTCTTCTTGCACATACTTTTCACCCATATACTTTTCATCCAGAGACTCTTAACGCAGAATCTCTTCTTGCACATACTTTTCACCCATATACTTTTCACCCAGAGACTCTTCACCCAGAGACTCTTCATCCAGAAACTCTTCTTGTACATAGTTTTCACCCAGACACTCTTCTTGCACATACTTTTCACCCATAGACTTTTACCCACAGACTCTTCACCCAGAAACCCTTCTTGCACATACGTTTCAACCATATACTTTTCACCCAGAGACTCTTCACCCAGAAACTCTTCTTGCACATACTTTTCACCCATATACTTTTCACCCAGAAACTCTTCTTGCACATACTTTTCACCCAGAGACTCTTCACCCAGAAACTCTTCTTGCACATACTTTTCACCCATAGACTTTTACCCACAGACTCTTCACCCAGAAACCCTTCTTGCACATACTTTTCACCCATATACTTTTCACCTCTTCTTGCACATACTTTTCACCCATATACTTTTCATCCAGAGACTCTTAACCCAGAAACTCTTCTTGCACATACTTTTCACCCAGAAACTCTTCGTGCACATGCTTTTCACCCATATACTTTTCACCCAGAGACTCTTCACCCAGAAACTCTTCTTGCACATACTTTTCACCCATATACTTTTTACCCAGAGACTCTTCACCCAGAAACTTTCTGGCACATACTTTTCACCCATATACTTTTCACCCAGAGACTCTTCACCCAGGAACTCTTCTTGCACATACTTTTCACCCATATACTGTTCACCCAGAAATTCTTCACCCAGAAACTCTTCTTGCACATACTTTTCACCCATATACTTTTCACCCAGAGACTCTTTACCAAGAAACTTTCTGGCACATACTTTTCACCCATATACTTTTCACCCATATACTCTTCACCCAGAAACTCTTCTTGCACATACTTTTCACCCATATACTTTTCACCCAGAGACTCTTCACCCAGAAACTCTTCTTGCACATACTTTTCACCCATATACTTTTCACCCAGAGACTCTTCACCCAGAAACTCTTCTTGCACATACTTTTCACCCATATACTTTTCACCCGATACTTTTCATCCAGAGACTCTTCATCCAGAAACTCTTCTTGTACATAGTTTTCACCCAGAGACTCTTCACCCAGAAACTCTTCTTGCACAGACTCTTCACCCAGAGACTCTTTACCCAGAAACTCTTCTTGCACATAGTTTTCACCCATATTCTTTTCACCCCGAGACTCTTCACCAAGAAACTCTTCTGGCACATACTTTTGCCTCATATACTTTTCACCCAGAGACGCTTCACCCAGAGACTTTCTTGCACATACTTTTCACTCCATATACTTTTACCAGAGACTCTTCAACCCCAGAAACTCTTCTTGCACATACTTTTCACCCATAAACTTTTCACCCACAGACTCTTCACCCAGAAACTCTTCTTGCACATACTTTTCACCCATATACTTTTCACCCAGAGACTCTTCACCCAGAAACTCTTCTTGCACATACTTTTCACCCATTTACTTTTCACCCAGAGACTCTTCACCCAGAAACTCTTCTTGCACATACTTTTCACCATATACTTTTCACCCAGAGACTCTTCACCCAGAAACTCTTCTTGCACATACTTTTCACCCATATACTTTTCACCCAGAGACTCTTCACCCAGAAACTCTTCTTGCACATACTTTTCACCCATATACTTTTCACCCAGAGACTCTTCACCCAGGCCACTCTTCTTGAAACTTTCTGCACATACTTTTCACCCATATACTTTTCACCCAGGGACTCTTCACCCAGAAACTCTTCTTGCACATACTTTTCACCAATATACTTTTCACCCAGAGACTCTTCACCCAGAAACTCTTCTTGCACATACTTTTCACCCATACACTTTTCACCCAGAGACTCTTCACCCAGAAACTCTTCTTGCACATACTTTTCACCCATATACTTTTCACCCAGAGACTCTTCACCCAGGAACTCTTCTTGCACATACTTTTCACCCATATACTTTTTACCCAGAAACAGAGACTCTTCACCCAGAAACTCTTCTTGCACATACTTTTCACCCATATACTTTTCACGAGAGACTCTTCCCAGAAACTCTTCTTGCACATACTTTTCACCCAGAAACTCTTCTTGCACAATACTTTTCACCCAGAGACTCTTCACCCAGAAACTCTTCACATACTTTTCAGAGACTACCCAGAAACTACATACTTTTCACCCATATACTTTTCACCCAGAGACTCTTCACCCAGAAACTCTTCTTGCACAACTTTTCACCCTTACTTCACCCAGAAACTCTTCACCCAGAAACTCTTCTTGCACATACTTTTCACCCATATACTTTTCACCCAGAGACTCTTCACCCAGAAACTCTTCTTGCACATACTGTTCACCCATATACTTTTCACCCAGACTCTTCACCCAGAAACTCTTCTTTCACATACTTTTCACCCAGAAACTCTTCTTGCACAGACTTTTCACCCATATACTTTTCACCCAGAGACTCTTCACCCAGAAACTCTTCTTGCAAATACTTTTCACCCATATACTTTTCACCCAGAGACTCTTCACCCAGAAACTCTTCTTGCACAGATTTTTCACCCAGAGACTCTTCACCCAGAAACTCTTCTTGCGCAGACTTTTCACCCATATACTTTTCACCCCGAGACTCTTCACCCAGAAACCCTTCTTGCACATACTTTTCACCCAATGTCCTTCTCTCTCCAATCTCCTCTAACTAGCTGGCCCATCTTTCTGTCCATTGACTGAGCCCAGAAAACCCCAGAAAACCGGACCTAGGGGGACCCACCGTCACTGTTTTGCCGCCTGCTACATTACCCTTCAAAACCATACTTTTTTCTCACTAAAATCACCACCTATTTTCCCGATTTTTGACCCGTTTGGCAACTACCCCCCCCCGACCCCCTATTCTCACTTCGTTCGCAAATAGCAACTAGCCAGCTTCCCGGCTGGCTTTCGTAACTTTATGGAAAGAAAAAAGGGGAGAGAGAGAGAGAGATGGATGGATGGATGGATGGATGGATGGATCGATAGATAGATAGATAGATAGATAGAGAGGTAGGTAGGTAGGTAGGTAGGTAGGTAGGTAGGTGGGTGGGTAGGTAGGTAGGTAGATAGATAGATAGATAGATAGATAGGTAGATAGATAGATAGATAGATAGACAGACAGACAGATAGATAGGTAGGTAGATAGATCGATTGATAGATAGATAGATAAGTAGGTAGATAGATAGGTAGATAGATAGGTAGATAGATAGGTAGATAGATAGATAGATAGGTAGATAGATGGTAGATGGGTGGCAGATGGATAGATGCACAGATGCACAGATGGATAGGTAGATAGATAGATGGATAGATGGATAGATGGATAGATGGATAGATGGATAGATGGATAGATGGATAGATGGATAGATAGATAGATGGATGGATGGATGGATGGATGGATGGATGGATGGAGAGATAGATGGATTGGATTGGATTGGATTGGATTCGATTGGATTCGATTGGACTGGACTGGACTGGACTGAATTATCCACGTTTAGATTATGTATGTATGTATGTATGTATGTATGTATGTATGTATGTATGTATGTATATATATGTAGAGAGAGAGAGAGAGATTTGATTTGACTTTGATTTTGATTAAAATTTAGATTTCATTTGATTTGATTAGATGACATATCAGATCAAGTCAGATCAGATTGGATTAGATAAATAGATATAGATAGTTATGTGTATATATAGATATGCACATAAACATAGATACAGATATAGATACAAACACAGATATGGATAGGGTTGTAGAATAGATATAGATATAGATGATAAATGGGTAACATCTATGTATATGATACAATCATATGGTAGTTCTACACTGAATATGCATCTCTATATGTATATATGATATTATATGATTCTATATAGAATTCTGAAGATTCCAGGCCTCATTGCAAGCAGTCGCATGGACAGCGTGGCCCACCTGGTTGATCTTCGATCATGGCAGTCCCCAAACATCCCCATCTCTTCACATGGGGTTTGTCCAAAAATGAAATAATATATATATATACTGGTATACCGGTATAAGGGTATAACTTTAGTAAAACCCAAAATAAGAGTCTCCATAATAACTAGTGGATGTCAAGGATACATCAAGAATCAAGTTTCGGGACAAACCCATCAAACTCTTCCTGGAAGTCTATGTCATGTATGTTCAATCCATTTCAATCCTGTCCAACATGACCATTTTATGCCCGATCTTTCCCAAACTGGTCACAGTATCCACTGAGATCCTGGAAAGGTGGACACAGTGGACCTAGCCAGGTTGGACACGGTGGATCCGCACCTCATGCTGGACCAACCTGGCGCAGTATCCTGCCCCAAGCGCTTCTCTTGTTGCTCCTGGGCCCAAAGCGCTTTGGATTTAGGAGTGATCTTACTTAGATTTCTATGGATTTCTTTGGATTTCTACAATTCTATGGATTCGTGGGGTGAAAAGATGTGAAAAGATGTGAAAAGATCCGGGCATCATGATCAGAAGAACTACTGCTACAAGTAAATGCGTGAACCTCAAGAGAGCAACTGCTACTGGAAACTGCGGAAGTCACACCAAGCTCATGTGAGGGCTCTCCCCATGGGCTCTCCCCATGGAACTCTGCACACCATGTGAAAAAAGTCGTACCAACAATTTCTGCTATACGCAGACGATTTTTGGATAAAAGTTTGAAATGGGACATTCTTAAAATGGTAAAACCATGAGAACGCAAGTTGCACCATAGTCAAAAATGAGTCAAAAACATATGTTTTGGAATACTTTTAACTTGAACATCCTTTTATTGTGCAAATCCCAGTGTGAATGCAGCTTTCATGGGGGCCATGAAAATATATGCTAATGGACCTAGGGAATATCTTTGGCTACATTTTATGAAGGAAATTCAAGGAAAACCTATTGTGAACACAGATTTGGTCAGGATCGTGAAAAGAGCCTTACGAGCTTCGTCTTTGAATCTGCAGGTTTGGGGGCATTCTTGAAGCTACCTTTGGCTGCACATGCCCGGCGGCGAATCTAACGAGGTCCGAACAGGTGCGAATGAGGTACGAACGAGGTCCAATGTGCTCACTTGCTCCACCCCTCGCTCACTTTCTTTACCTTTCCCTTTCTTTCTCTTTCTTTCTCTTTCTTTCTCATTCTTTCTCTTTCTTTCTCTTTCTTTCTCTTTCTTTATATTTTTTTCCTTTTCTTTCCTTTTCTGCTTTCTTTTTCTTTTGTTTTCTTCCCTTTTCTTTTCTTCTCCTTCCTTTTCTTCCTTTTCCTTCCTTTTCTTTACTTGTCTTTGTTTTCCTTCCTTTTCTTCCCCTTTCTTTCACTGTGTGTCTTTATTTCTTACTTTCTTTTGGACATTGACATTTCAGCAAATGTAACTCTATGGCTGCTCCTGCTCACGTGAACGCAAGTTGGAGCAACTTTACCTGAAGCTTCCCCCCACGCTAATCGCAACATTTATCCAGGGCCGGAAAACTTCAACAGGTGTGAGTAGGAAATCCGGAATGTGGAACTCTGGGACTGCCTGGAACCCGTCGATGTTATGGCTCTGGAACTGCTCAACATTTGCAACGATGGGTTGCCGGTGGAGTCCTCCTCCAATAGTAGCTGGAAGATCTCAGCTGCAGCCTGGCAAGGCTTCCATTGAGACTTGACGGGAACTTAGAGGAAAGTCTTGGTCGCCCAATGCTCACAAAACTTGAAACAAGAAACATGAAACATCACTAAACTCAATTTTCATCATGGGTTAGGCGCTCCAAACTGTACCGTTTGTGGGGCATTCTTTGCCCATCAACCGGGAGCACCTCGTTGAACAGGAGCATGTCCTCTGGCGCTCTCAAAGTGACTCACGGTGTTAGATTCCGTTGGATCCATGCTTAGTCACCAGACTAGTCCATTTCCACTGCATTTCCACTCCATTTCCACTCCATTTCCACTCTGTGCACAATGTCCACAGCTTGACTGCAAGGTTCGTCAATCCGCTCTGCTTCGTGTCCTCCACGGGCTCTTGCTGTTGCGATCGCCCTGGCATTCAATCAAGTTTTATTCGAGACACATCTTTGGGAGGGGGTGCTTTTGTGTTACCGCTGCTTCACCTGCAACCATTGGCCATACTTTACAGTATAGCTGTCCCCAAAAACTGATGAAAACTGATAAAAAACTGATAAAAACTGATAAAAACTGATAAAAACTGATAAAAACTGATAAAACCGACGAAAACTGATAAAAAAATAATGAAAACTGAATCTCTCCTGTTTTGATGATGGGTTGCTTTCTTTTTTCTTGGACTACCTTTCCTCCCCAAGATTCCCTGGCCTTGAAGCAGCAACGTGGCCTTTAAAATCTTCGCATTTGGTGATGGAAAAGACTGGAAAAGCGACAGGGAAGAACATGGAAAACCATGGAAAAACCATGGAAAAATAGGAAAAAACACGAAAAGCCAAAAACCATCTGAGACCGCAAATATCCATAGCGTTACGCCAACTCGAAGTGCCTCGGCAGGCAGCATTCCACGCTGCCGAGAGGGTGCCTCAAGTCGGATCGGCTGGGCTCAAAAATGGGGCACCAAATGACCCAAAACATTGGTGATGTTTAGTGCAAACCATGCAGTTTTGGGAAATTGACATCCAAATGTAGAGGGATACTACGTCCAAGGTGCTCTTATATGCCCAGTTGCCCAGTTAGAATCGCACTTCCTGAAAATCCGCACCATTTTCCCCAAGAATTTTGACGGGAAAACCGGAAAACCCGTCTCCCAAATGTCTCCCGCAACTTCGCCGCCTCCGGCGGAACAGCTGGACCTCAAGGTGCTAAGAGCCGCGCAGTTACTGATATCCACTGCATGGGAGAGATATTGAGGATGTATACTATACTGTATTGCATGGTATTGGTTTCCATTGGTTTCCAGACTTCAGATTTGGGCATAGCTTGGATGCTTGCATCCAAAAACACAAAAAATACATGTACCCAGGCTACAGGGCGTTGTGGTAGATTCTCAGGACCCAACCAACGGCCATCCTGAAGGGGAGCATTTTCAGGCTCTGCAAGGAGATGACTGTGGTTTGACTGGTGCGAATTAAAGACTTGAGAATGATCAAGGATCCCACATCCCTTCCACAACATGCCCAATGCCTTTGGTTCGATCACTTGGATACTTAGTGGATTCCCAGACCCTCTTTTCCATCTATTTACTATATTTTTCCATCCATTTCGGGTAAAGATTTTTGGGCCAAGTAGGGACGTTTTTTTCGTTTTCATCGCCTGTTGCCCAGCTCTTGGGTGATGATCTTCGCTGCTGCCTCTTTGGCCACCTTCTGCACCACCTGTGGCAGTTGCGGCAACGGCTGCAACTCGCGGGTTGCTTTCGAAGACAAAATTCTCGCTTTGAGCCTTTCAAAAAAGTACCAGGAAAGGAATTGAATAAAAGATAATGAAAGTATGAGAAGGTCATAGTTGAATCATTTTGAACGCCATAAAACTGCCTTTTCCCATACAACAAATTCCCAAGGTGCCTCCTCCAGCGACGCCAGCACTGGCATGTCCGCTCCCAGCGCGGGCAAGGCAGCTGTCAGGTGGTTGGAAACGAAGCAGTGCCACTGCTCCATGTGATAGCTGTTCAGTTCACTATCAGTTCACTATCAGTCACCATAGTCACCATAGTCACCATTCATACAAAAAAACAAAAAAATCACTTGAATTCACTTGATATCTATAATTGCCTTGATGCCGTGTGTATATCCAAAACTATCCGTGTCCATTTGTGAATTGTGTCTCGACATGGATGAAGCATGGGCTAAGAGAAACTCTGACTGTTGCATTCCCACAGTTTTTCCAGAATGCGCCTGCAGCGCCATCGACCGGCTCCTGGCAGAGTAGGATCAGCAAGTGAGCTGCTGATCCAGCATCAACAAGTAGCGAAGCCGGGGATGTCCTTCCCATTCCAGGAAATGCTGATTCTGGTTTAAATGGCAAGGGCTCAAGTAGTATTGACACATATTGAAAATATTGACCATTTAACCTAGATTGCTCAATCGCACTTTTGACCACAGCGTGTTCCAGCGCCCTTAACAGCCTTGTCTTTATAATGTTCACAAATGGGGGATCATCCCAAGAAGCAAGTTACCCGGCTCCCAGTGCCCAACCTGCAGGTCTGACCTCATTGGGCTCCGGCATGGCTTGGGTTTCTGTAATGATCCTATGTAATTCGATCACTGTTTGGTTTGGCCAAGAACTTTTCTGCCAGGACGTTTGATTTGTTCGATTACAGGATGAAGAAACTCTACATCAAAAAAATGGTTTGGTCGAAGAGACTCAACTCTGCACTCTTCAGAAGTATCTCGTACTTATCTTTGCGAGTACAATGTTCAAGCCATGAGAGGCCCTTCCCAGCGACCTGTGCGACAGTCACCAAAAACAGGTGCCTCTAATTTGCAGACCACAGCCTGCCAATGCGTCCAAGCAGCTCTTGCTGGAGCGACGACATGGGCTCCCCATGCGCCCTTGGCAGTCCCATGGCAGGTGCCATGGCTGCCGAAGCTGGGGCCACTGCGGCCATAGAACCAGGCAATGGCATTGGAGGAAACTGGGTCTGGGATATCTGGGGTGGTGGCTGCAGCTGCGGCATGGGCACTGTAGGCGCCACTCCTTGCACCGCTTGCACCGCTTGCACCGCTTGCACAGGTACCGCTTGCACTCCCATGGATGGTACAGCGCACTGCAACTGCTGCTGTTGCTGCAGAAAAAGTTCCTGCTGTAATTGTTGCTGTTGCTGTTGTTGCTGCAACTGCTGTTGTTGCTGCAACTGCTGTTGTTGCTGCAACTGTTGCTGTTGCAACTGTTGTAGTTGAAATTGCTGTTGCTGCTGTTGCTGTTGCGCCTGCTGTTGCACTTGCTGTTGCTGCTGTTGCTGTTGCGCCTGCTGTTGCACTTGCTGTTGCTGCTGTTGCTGTTGCGCCTGCTGTTGCACTTGCTGTTGCGATTGCTGTTGCTGCTGCTGTTGCAAGTGCTGCAACTGGTCCAACCTCTGCTGCAGCCGCTGCTGCATTTGCTGCAGGTGCAGCTGTTGTTCCATTTGCTGCTGCTGTTGCTGCCTCGGGTGACAGGACACAGCATGACGTGCACAACAAGAACCCAGTGCTCAGAAATGCTCAGAACGAAGCCTGCTCCACAATCTCGATAATCTCGACATATTATTTGCATATTCCAAATGTATTCGAAATGGCAGCCCGACCACCCCAGCCAGGGCACGGAGCCATGGGGCCCGAAGGCGGTGCAAGCTGAGCACCACCAGAGGGCAATTGCTTCCTGAGCTGAATGTGTGACAGATGTATCTTGTATGGGATTAGATTATAGTTCTTCTAGTTGTTTCTAGTTGTTCTGATTCATATGATTTCAATTGATTTTATATGTATGTGTACATACAATGTGTAAGCATCGATTTATTTGCATGTATATTTAATATCCGCCGACCCCAGACGATGGCAGGGGGAGCGCGTCCGAGGAGCGCCCAGGCGATGGCAGGGCATGCGTTGGCTTCTGGTGTCGCGGCGCCCTTGCCACAGGCTGTTGCTGCATTCTGGGGGCAGTAGCCTGGCTTCAACTGCCTCGCGGCGCCTTCGCCGGAGGCTTTTGCAGCATTCTGGGCGCTTTCCAAGAGCTTTTATAGTGCCTTCAGAAAGCAACGTTAGGCAGTAGCCTGGCTTCAAATCCCTCGCAGCGCCCTTGCCAGAGTTTTGCGGCATTCTGGGGGCAGTGGCAACCTCTGTTCTTTGATTGTGATAGTTTGGTTTTTGAAAATGATAGTTTCATTTTGTGCGCCATGGAAAGTAAAAAACACAACGTTTTTTAGAGTTTTGTTTTTAATGTGCTGGAAATGATATTTTAATGACATTTGTGATATATTAACATAAAGCTAATCATGAATATCTTGGAGGACTATATGTGACACACACCTTGAAATACCTTGGATCTTGAAGCATCAACATACATATTAGATTAGCCTTAGCTATCTAAGTTTTGCTTAAAATAAGATCACTCTCCAAAACTTTGTTTTGCAAAAAAAAACATTGATTTTGACTCAGGTGACTAAGGTTTCATGCATGGGTAGTAAACCCTGAACAAGGGTTCTAGCCCTGAATAAGGGCATGGGTGGGAATGGGCAGGCAGGAATATTGCAACTCAGCCACAATTTTCAGATCATGTAATATATTGTTTTCATCGAATAAGTTTTGACATGGAACTATCTGGGACTTGGCCTTCCTTGTCTTGGATGCCCATCTCAAAACTTAGATTCATAATTTCCATGGTTTTGAAGTGGATCCATCTGAGACTCGGTCTTCCTTGTCTTAGATGCCAATTTCAAAACTTGTTTTTTATGGATCCATCTGAGACTTGGCCTTCCTTGTCTTAGATGCCAATTTCAAAGCTGGGTTTCACTTGAAATGGATTTCATGGTTTTCCCCGTGTTTTGAAATGTTTTGAAATGGATCCATCTGAGACTTGGCCTTCCTTGTCTTAGATGCCAATTTCAAGACTTGGTTTCATGTTTTTCCCGAGTTTTGAAATGGATCCATCTGAGACTTGGCCTTCCTTGTCTTAGATGCCAATTTCAAAACTTGGTTTCATGGTTTTCCCGAGTTTTGAAATGGATCCATCTGAGACTTGGTCTTCCTTGTCTTAGATGCCAATTTCAAAACTTGGTTTCATAGCTTCCCAGGTTTTGAAATGGATCCATCTGAGACTTGGCCTTCCTTGTCTTAGATGCCAATTTCAAAACTTGGTTTCATTTTTTTTCATTGTTTTCACTCTGTTGGTACTTGGTTGTTTTTCATTCTGTGCGCATGTTCTGGACTCGTGGGTTACTGTTTCAGAACTTGGATGCCCCCAAGGTTAGACTGGGCTTAAATAGACCGACCATACGCTTAAATTCAGCAAATTTCCATGTCCCCCAGACTGGGTTTTCCCGAATTCTGTTCCTAATGGATTGGATTCTTTGACATTCCGATTCCCCATCTGGTCACAAAAATACGGGTTATTCAAAATTGTCTTATCCAAGGTTTGTTCATAGAGTTGGTTTCTCAGTGACTTGTTTTGGTCATACAATTGAATGCTTCAAGACTTCGTCGTCCAAGTGTTGGTCAAAAAACACATTTCCCCTGGACTGGTTATTTTACTTTTTTTCCTTAGAGTTGGGTTCTCCATCATAACTTGTTTGTCCAGTTTGGGTCATAGACAAGAATCGTTCAAGGCTTGGCTGTCCATAATGTCTTGGTCATGCAACTGGATTTCCCAAGACTCGCTACTTTCAAAGTTTTTATCATATAACAGACAAGAAATACTAGGTTCAAGACTTGGCTTTCCAAGTCTTGGTCATAGAATTAACTTGGTTTTCCAAGTCTTGGTCAAAGAAATAACATGTTGAGGGCTTTGTTTTCCAAGTGTTGGTCACAAAGACTCTCATAGACTTAACATGTTCAAAAACTTGGCTTTCCAAATTTGGTCATCAATACTTCAAGAGATGGCGCTCCAGTCTTATTCAAAAAAAACATGTTCAAAGCCAACCGTTTTTCTTAAATCTTTTTAAAAGAAACTAAAAGTTCAAAGAAAGAAGCACTAACCATTGGGAAAAAAGAATCAAGTCTCTGGACCTCATTTTCTCAGTGATGAAATTCAAAAAATATCTTTTTCACAGAGCAGTTTCATGAAAAATATGAGATTCCGGAAGGACACTGCCAGTGCCAAGTCTCTGAACCCCATTTTCTGTGATGAAGTCTAAAACACAGAGAAAATGTGTCTTTTTCACAGAGCAGTTTCATAAAAAATATGAGATTCCAGAAGGACACTGCCAGTGCCAAGTCTCTGAACCCCATTTTCTCTGTGATGAAGTTTTAAAAAACACAAAGAAAACTTTTTTTCTCACAGAGCAGTTTCAAGAAAAATATGAGATTCTGGGAGGACACTGCCAGTGCCAAGTCTCTGAACCTCATTATCTTTGTACAGTTGCTGCTGAACACATCCAGCTATTTTTTTAAAATCATATTTTCATTAAGATAATGAGGTTCGAAGACTTGGCACTGGCAGTGTCCACCAGTGCCAAGTCTCTCTCCCTCATTATCTTTTTACAGTTGCTGCTGAACACATCCAGCTATTTTTTTTACAAACAGATTTTCATTAAGATAATGAGGTTCGAAGACTTGGCACTAGCAGTGTCCACCAGTGCCAAGTCTCTCAACCTCATTATCTTTTTACAGTTGCTGCTGAACACATCCAGCTATTTTTTTACAAACAGATTTTCATTAAGATAATGAGGTTCGAAGACTTGGCACTAGCAGTGTCCACCAGTGGCAAGTCTCTCAACCTCATTATCTTTTTACAGTTGCTGCTGAACACATCCAGCTATTTTTTTACAAACAGATTTTCATTAAGGTAATGAGGTTCGAAGACTTGGCACTAGCAGTGTCCACCAGTGCCAAGTCTCTCAACCTCATTATCTTTTTACAGTTGCTGCTGAACACATCCAGCTATTTTTTTACAAACAGATTTTCATTAAGATAATGAGGTTCGAAGACTTGGCACTGGCAGTGTCCACCAGTGCCAAGTCTCTCAACCTCATTATCTTTTTACAGTTGCTGCTGAACACATCCAGCTATTTTTTTTTACAAACAGAGTTTCATTAAGATAATGAGGTTCGAAGACTTGGCACTGGCAGTGTCCACCAGTGCCAAGTCTCTGAACCTCATTATCTTAGTGATGTCCACAATGGTTTAGGCCAGTCTGAGGAGTGACTTTTTGCCTCTAGACTTTGGCACGGCAGTGTGTGGCCCGTGCCAATTCTCCTAAATTCATCAAAGTAGCTTACCAACGTCTGTAGATCCTCCTCTCTCTCTTCTAAACCCTGAACATTTTTGGTAAGCTATTTGATGTAACTTCGAGCCTTGGCCTGTAGGCACTGCCAGTGCCATTCTAGAGGGTTGACTCTTTGTTGCAAACTACTTGTCCCTAGTCACTTGAGATCATTTATGCCCTCACAGGTGTTTTGGCGGTCTTCAAAGGCTTTTGCTCCTAGGTGCTTCACTTCATTTTCGACTATGGCTGGCCAGCCGTCAGTCACCAGAATGTCAAGTCAGGTCTGTGAGACAGAGTCATGCAATGGGCCATCGACAGTTCACTTTGGGGGGCTCAGGGAAACCCTGAAAAGGTTGATGACGCAAGTTGAAATTGCTGTTTTTAATGCTCAGATCATGGTCTTGTCTGTGACAGCAATGTGCATCAGCCCCAAGGTCTGAAAATGTCAAAAAATTAAGGTTGAGAGACTTGGCACTGGTGGACACTGCTAGTGCCAAGTCTTCGAACCTCATTATCTTAATGAAAATCTGTTTGTAAAAAAATAGCTGGATGTGTTCAGCAGCAACTGTAAAAAGATAATGAGGTTGAGAGACTTGGCACTGGTGGACACTGCTAGTGCCAAGTCTTCGAACCTCATTATCTTAATGAAAATCTGTTTGTAAAAAAATAGCTGGATGTGTTCAGCAGCAACTGTAAAAAGATAATGAGGTTGAGAGACTTGGCACTGGTGGACACTGCTAGTGCCAAGTCTTCAAACCTCATTATCTTAATGAAAATATGATTAAAAAAAAATAGCTGGATGTGTTCAGCAGCAACTGTACAAAGCATACGTAGGTTAGTAAGAGGGCCTTTTCCCTGGTGGACACTGCCATTTCCCATTCCCACCCTTCGAACCTCCTTCTCTTCCCTGCCCCCTTACTGCCTTTTCTCCCCCCCTCGCTGGATGTGTTCAGCAGCAACTGTACAAAGATAATGAGGTTCAGAGACTTGGCACTGGCAGTGTCCTCCCAGAATCTCATATTTTTCTTGAAACTGCTCTGTGAGAAAAAAGTTTTCTTTGTGTTTTTTAAAACTTCATCACAGAGAAAATGGGGTTCAGAGACTTGGCACTGGCAGTGTCCTTCTGGAATCTCATATTTTTTATGAAACTGCTCTGTGAAAAAGACACGTTTTCTCTGTGTTTTAGACTTCATCACAGAGAAAATGGGGTTCAGAGACGTGGCACTGGCAGTGTCCTCCCAGAATCTCATATTTTTCATGAAACTGCTCTGTGAAAAAGATATTTTTTGAATTTCATCACTGAGAAAATGAGGTCCAGAGACTTGATTCTTTTTTCCCAATGGTTAGTGCTTGTTTCTTTGAACTTTTAGTTTCTTTAAAAAAGATTTAAGAAAAACTGTTGGCTTTGAACATGTTTTTTTTGAATAAGACTGGAACGCCATCTCTTGAAGTATTGATGACCAAATTTGGAAAGCCAAGTTTTTGAACATGTTAAGTCTATGAGAGTCTTTGTGACCAACACTTGGAAAACAAAGTCCTCAACATGTTATTTCTTTGACCAAGACTTGGAAAACCAAGTTAATTCTATGACCAAGACTTGGAAAGCCAAGTCTTGAACCTTGTATTTCTTGTCTGTTATATGATAAAAACTTTGAAAGTAGCGAGTCTTGGGAAATCCAGTTGCATGACCAAGACATTATGGACCGCCAAGCCTTGAACGATTCTTGTCTATGACCCAAACTGGACAAACAAGTTATGATGGAGAACCCAACTCTAAGGAAAAACAGTAAAATAACCAGTCCCGGGGAAATGTGTTTTTTGACCAACACTTGGACGACGAAGTCTTGAAGCATTCAATTGTATGACCAAAACAAGTCACTGAGAAACCAACTCTATGAACAAACCTTGGATAAGACAATTTTGAATAACCCGTATTTTTGTGACCAGATGGGGAATCGGAATGTCAAAGAATCCAATCCATTAGGAACAGAATTCGGGAAAACCCAGTCTGGGGGACATGGAAATTTGCTGAATTTAAGTGTATGGTCGGTCTATTTAAGCCCAGTCTAACCTTGGGGGCATCCAAGTTCTGAAACAGTAACCCACGAGTCCAGAACATGCGCACAGAATGAAAAACAACCAAGTACCAACAGAGTGAAAACAATGAAAAAAATGAAACCAAGTTTTGAAATTGGCATCTAAGACAAGGAAGGCCAAGTCTCAGATGGATCCATTTCAAAACCTGGGAAGCTATGAAACCAAGTTTTGAAATTGGCATCTAAGACAAGGAAGACCAAGCCTCAGATGGATCCATTTCAAAACTCGGGAAAACCATGAAACCAAGTTTTGAAATTGGCATCTAAGACAAGGAAGGCCAAGTCTCAGATGGATCCATTTCAAAACTCGGGAAAAACATGAAACCAAGTCTTGAAATTGGCATCTAAGACAAGGAAGGCCAAGTCTCAGATGGATCCATTTCAAAACTTGGGAAAACCATGAAACCCAGCTTTGAAATTGGCATCTAAGACAAGGAAGGCCAAGTCTCAGATGGATCCATAAAAAACAAGTTTTGAAATTGGCATCTAAGACAAGGAAGACCAAGTCTCAGATGGATCCACTTCAAAACCATGGAAATTATGAATCTAAGTTTTGAGATGGGCATCCAAGACAAGGAAGGCCAAGTCCCAGATAGTTCCATGTCAAAACTTATTCGATGAAAACAATATATTACATGATCTGAAAATTGTGGCTGAGTTGCAATATTCCTGCCTGCCCATTCCCACCCATGCCCTTATTCAGGGCTAGAACCCTTGTTCAGGGTTTACTACCCATGCATGAAACCTTAGTCACCTGAGTCAAAATCAATGTTTTTTTGCAAAACAAAGTTTTGGAGAGTGATCTTATTTTAAGCAAAACTTAGATAGCTAAGGCTAATCTAATATGTATGTTGATGCTTCAAGATCCAAGGTATTTCAAGGTGTGTGTCACATATAGTCCTCCAAGATATTCATGATTAGCTTTATGTTAATATATCACAAATGTCATTAAAATATCATTTCCAGCACATTAAAAACAAAACTCTAAAAAATGTTGTGTTTTTTACTTTCCATGGCGCACAAAATGAAACTATCATTTTCAAAAACCAAACTATCACAATCAAAGAACAGAGGTTTGGCCCGCCTTGAACGTGTCCCGGCGCCCTAGGCTGCCCTTAAACCCTTCCCGGCGCCCTTGGCGGCCCAGCAGCATGTCCTTTGGCCACCTGCCGGGCGCTTTCCTGGAGATTTTCTTCTGGTTTCAGAAAGCAACGTTAGGCACTAGGCTGGCCTTAAACGTGTCCCGGCGCCCTGGCCCAGCATCCTTCGGCCACCTGCCGGGCGCTTTCCTGGAGATTTTCTTCTAGTTTCAGAAAGCAACGTTAGGCACTAGGCTGGCCTTAAACGTGCGCCGGCGCCCCAGGCTGCCCTTAAACCCTTCCCGGCGCCCTTGGCGGCCCAGCAGCATGTCCTTCGGCCACCTGCCGGGCGCTTTCCTGGAAATTTTCTTCTGGTTTCAGAAAGCAAAGTTAGGCACTAGGCTGGCCTTAAACGTGTCCCGGCGCAGGTGTTGCCTGCGCGCTCGTCTTTGCCCTCCGTTCGGTTATTGCCGCTATTTCGCGTCGGACGTCCTCTACAATGGATTGCTCGCGCTCCCTCTGAAGGCGGTGCCGCAAACACAGCACGCGTTGGTTCGCTCTACGAGCGACGCGACAAACCAAGCCCAATGACACGCACGTGTTGCATTGTTGCGTGCCATTCTGTGCATGCGCGCGCGTGGCCTGCCACGCAGAGAATTCAGCGCGAGGTTTTCGTTCCGCGCAGTGGCTGCACGTCCAGTGGTCGCGCATCTTGGTTGTGCATGTTCGACAACACCGTCTCTCTGCATTTCGCGCCTTCCATGCTGCTGCGCCTACAAATGTTTGCTCGACACATGCGTCAAAGAGTGAATCTGGGGTCGGCGGCAGGGGGCGTGAGCCCTTTAATTATTTAATTACATTTATATATGATATATTTATCCCAAAGTGACGGACACACCAATCGGTATGGAGATGCAACTGACATTGAGTATAGCAGTAGTATAGCTGGTTGGACTGCGATGGATAATGCCGATCGTGGTCAACATCATCAACAGCAAGAACAAGAAGAAACAGAAGAATCAGAGCAACAACAGCAACACAATTTATTTTTCTTTATCTTCATCGTCATTTCCGTCCTGGATGCATTGATTGTTGACACAGCATCATGACAAAAATTGACAAAAAACAAAAGCTTTTTCTGGTGTCATGCTGATGAAGCTGATGATGTGCTGATGCTGATGTCACTGATGTCCATCCATCTCATCTCCAGCTCTGACTGAGACGAGAGACGGAAACTGCATGGACTGCAGCTGCTGACTCTGCAAACCTTGGCAGAGTGGGTGCCCCAGAGGACATCCATTGAATCCACTGCAACTGAAGGTCTCGGTGTTCTCAGTGTTCCCCGCTTGTACTGGGTCGCCCCCACGCTGAAGTGCCTCTGGGTCGCCAGGGACCTGCATGTCCTGGCCAGTAGATGCCATTTGGATCCCTTGATTTTAAATGGGCACGAAGCTCATGCAACAAAATGGGCTGCTCACCAGGGCCCCATGCAAGCCACGTAATTACATGGCTGCTTTTTGCCTTTATATTTGCGTTTACAGCACAGCCACGGGCCCGCCTGCCCCCGTTCCTTCTGAGCCTCAGTCTCGCCAGAAGCTGGTAAAAGATGGTGGGACGAGATGCGTGGATAGTTTGCGATTTGTTTGAGACTTCACCAAATGTGCATAAGAAGTCATTAAACATCGTTGCAATGGAAACATCATGTTTCTTCACTGTTATCTGATTGAAGAAGTATATATATACCAGCTGCAGTAGCACGGTCCAACAGCCATGATGTCATGATCTCTTCTTTGTCTCTCAGCTCCCGCAAATGCTTTGATTCAGTCCCAATTCTCCAATTTCAATTCCCTGATTCAGTCCCAGTTCTAATTCGGGCTGTCCTTAATGTTCATTTGTGCTGATGTTTATCGCCAGAATGGGCAGCATCCCGGGCGCACCAAGGAAGCACACAGCTTGGATCCCCGAACCTCCCTGAGCTCCGTCAAACCATGGGCGTAGCTGCATTGATCTGGCGGTGTTTTTTGGTGGCAGCTCAGGTTCGATGAGGGGCCACGGCCGTGGAAAATAGAAGGGCCGATAATGGCTGCATATGGCTGGCGCATCAGGAATACTGCCTTTACCCAAAGCGCCTTTCACCACGCCAGAAATCTTTGAGTGCGAGAGCACCAACAAATGGACCAGTGCCACAGGAGTCCAATCACATGCAGAGGTCTCCATTTTGGCAGTTGCCCGCCAAAAAGCTCATGCAAATCTTGGTCCTTGGCGCTTGGAAGAACAAATGTGGATTCGTGCTGTGTTCGTCAGCTGCTTCACCAATTCGGCCCCAGGCTTTGACAAGTTCGGGCGCGGTTGGAGCTCCTGCAGGGACCGTTGAGAAACCACGAAGTTCAAGACATGCCTTTCTTGGCTAAGGTCTCATACACGTTGTATAGTAATGGTAATAGTAATAGTAATGGTAATAGTAATAGTAATAGTAATAGTAGTAGTAGTAGTAGCAGTAGTAGTAATAATAATAATAATAGTAATAATAATAATAGTGATAGTGATAATAATGTTACATATGTAACAAATATGTATAAATATCTAAACATATATACTATAAATGTATAAACGTGTGTAATCGTGCGTGTCTATATATATATATACATTGGTTTGGCCATGTTTGGCCTGGTTCTAGAGAGATCAACCCACAAGCCAAGTGAGGTTCTGCTCAAGAACGCTGAAGGGTGAAGAGAAACCAGAGCAGGGTTTCCAAGGCCAAGGTAAAGGCCCTGAGTTTGAAACACGTTGCTGTTGCATAGCGAGAAAGTTCCTTTTAACCTGCTTGCAAACACACTTTTTCGCTGGGCTGCATACATGAAACCATGTTCATCAAAAAGACTGTCTTGCGCACGTTCCTATCAAACATTGGACAACTCACAGGAATATCACTGTCCCAACCAGTTCTAGGTGGAATCAATTCAGCACTGCAAGTGTTTTCAAAGTTTATGCATCATCCAGGTGTAAATGGTTTTCCCAAACAGAGACCAGGGTGCAGCATGGCAGGAGTTGCACGTCCTCGTTGTAGTGTGCATAACCGCAGTTGTCCTGTCGGCGCCGGTGGCCCACAAGTCCAAAAGACTTTGCCCCTGTGTGCAACGTAAAAACCCAACAACAGCCCTGGGATGGTTGCAACGAAGGGCCATACGAATCGAAGTTTATACATGGAAAAACACTTGCAAATTATTTGCACTTGACACTTCAGGATAGAGACCCAATCAGCAATTGGTCCTGAGAGCGCAAGAAACGTGCCATTGAACAATTGGTGGGTTCGGTTCATCCGTTGGCGGCAGGCCGCAACTACGTGAAATTCGGATGTAGCAGAGCAAGGCTTTAGAAGCAATAACAGGTTCTGGGTTGATTCAAGCATACAGCACAATAAAAATATGATCTATATAAATATATATATATATGTATGTGTATGTCGGAGGGTCGAAAAGTCGGCTCGCTAAAATGGCGGGCGCGGGGCCAGCTGGCCAGATGAGAAATGAAAAATTGCACGGGGTTGTGGCGCGAAGCACATTTGGAAGTCAAAATGCACAAAACACGTCAGCTCCGGAGCACTTTTAGAAGTTGCGCTGTCGAAAAAGTCCACGCCTTTGT